>JACXSL010001126.1:0-18000 GCA_019514585.1 Dendrobium officinale
GGCCTAACATCCCTAAAAAACTTTCTAGTGCCATCAGAGCACTTTCATGAAGCTCTTCTATTTAAGAGCTCTTGTTCAACATTTTTGAAAACCTTTGGCTGCTGCTTTGACCTGAGAAGGCCTTGAGGAGAGAAAGAGAGAGAGGGAGAGAGAGAGGATCTTGTGAGGGGGAGCTTGTGAGGAGATTCACAAGGGTTGCTTCAAGGATCACTCTGCTTGTTCTTCGTCTAGAGTTTCTTGTCCGTTGAAGGGTCGGTAGAGGTAAGGAGTTAGCTTTTGGTTGTGGTTCTCTGCCAGCTTCAAGAGGAAGCAAAAGGAGGTAGGTTCTTTGCCTTGCCGGGGTGGCAAAAAGGAGGTTCTTGTGAGGGCTTCTCCGCCTAGCCGTGGGGGCTAAAGGAGAGTCACGTTTTGTAGTGCAATACTTGGAGGGTGCCTCCAAGGAGTGGACGTAGGTCGAGTTGACCGAACCACTATAAATTTTTGTGTTCTTATTTTCTTGCTTCCGCACTTTTAATTCTGCATTTATTTTTGTGGCATGATTTTAGTTTATGCTTTTTATTCTTTGTTAAAAGAAATTTTTTTAAATACCAATTCACCCCCCCTCTTGGTTAGCTTGGGCCAGTTCTATAGGGCTTAACATCCTTAATGAACTTTCAGAAATATCACGGCTATGGCAACTGATATTTATTCCTCTCCTTATTCTGATAAGACACTTTGGAATTGGCTTTAAAAATAAAAAATGAATACTATAGTGGAGAATTTCTGCTGGAGGATGTTTAATAATGTACTGCCAACCTTTTCTTTCCTATCTTACAAAAGACTTCAAACCAGTTCTTATTGTCCTAGAGGCTGTCAAGAAGAAGAAAATATTTGTCATCTAACTTGTAGATGTGAAAAACTGGTTGAAGTTTTTAAAATTTGAATACGTGGGGCTTTCATATCCCGATTTTTTATAACAAAGAGGAGTTGTTTGATTGGCTGATCAGACAAAATCCTTTCATGCCTAGCTTATTATGTAATCCTGTCTACCTTAATTGGAAGGAAAGTAATGAGCTGGTTCATGGGAAAAAAGAAAGGAGTTCTATGTTTATAGTAGCTAAAGCAGTCAGCTTTCTAAGAATTTTTAATATTCCTAACTTCATCAATTCGGGCCGGTTGGGTACTAATCAGCATTTGCTGTTTGAAGATCATTGGTGCCCTCCTCCACCCGATTGGATCAAGGTGAATGTAGATGCAACTTTATTTCCTTCTTATAAAGGAGGAATTGGAGTTGTAATATGGGACCATAAAGAAAGACTCATAGCAGCTTATGGAAGGACTGAAAGACATTGGGATATCACTCATTTGGAATTTCTTGCTATAGCTTCAGTTTAAGAAATATTTAAAGATCTGATGCATGGATACAAAGGTATAATCATTGAAAGTGATAATGTCAATATTATCAAATTCATACATAATAATACAAAGAAAGGAGTCAAAGGTATGGATAAATTTTCATTGATTGATAGTTTTAATTTTGTTATTTTTAATTGTGTGAAAAGAGATTGTAATAAGTTATCTTATATTTGTGCTAACTTTGGTGCTTTCTCTAGTTTTTTTTTTTTGGATGACATTTTACTTGATAAGATTCCTCCTTCAATTGTTAGTATCTTGAAGGAGGAATATTTAGCTTGTACCTAGTTGGGGTTTTTTTTTTTCCCTTTCTTTTTCTAATAAATTTGCTCATTGCTTTCTTAAAAAAAAAATCATAAACCCGTATATCATTCCTCCTAGACTCACAGTTCCAACCGGTCCAAAAAGATTCAAATGCAAAATCTCTAATGGTTTACTAATTCTAAGATCCTTATTGGACTGAAAAAAGGACTTCATCTATTTTCTTAGTTGACAAGCATCACAAAGGTGGTCCTTAGTAAAGTCTAATTTTGGTAATCCTCTCACTAAGTTCTTTTGGATAATTCTCCTTAGATTTTTCATGCTAGAGTGACAAAGTCTCCTATGCCAAAGCCATGACTCGTCAAAAATTAGTTTCAAATAAAAGTAGTATGAGTTTTGATACAATTTAAATCTAGCATATAAATATTATTTACTCTTAAACCATGCAAAACATCAATACCATTTAGGCTTAATATGCAGCTAGTAGGAAAAAATTTAACGATGTATCCTTTATCGTATAGCTGGCTTATACTCAAAAGATTATAATTTAAGCCTTCAACTTGTAGCACATTCTCAATAAAAAAATTCTCAAGATTTCAAATTATACCTGATCCAACCAACTTCCTTATGGTGTTATCTCCAAGTGTAACCCTGCCTCCACTTCTGGCTTCTAGCAATATAAATTACTTAGTATCTCCAGTCATATGCCTTGAGCAACCTCTGTCCAGGTACCATATGCTCTAACATTAGACCAGGGAACCCAAATAAGTTTGGGTTCTCCTTTTGGCAAAATATAAAAAGATGTATGTATGATATATCTAGGTTTATGCATCTTAGGCTTCCACACCAAATGAGTTTTTCTATCCAATGTACAAGTGTGTGTTATATGTAAAATCAATCCATAACTATGACATTTAACTCCAGAAAAAGGATTTCTCAATCTTCTATAACTACTCTGTCTCTTCCTGAGTTGTATAAATTTTGAATGCAAAATAGGATTTGTAAAATCTTCAAGTGTTTGGGGTTTCCTATTTTCTACAAGTGCTTTTACTTTCAACTTTAAATAAATATTTAAATCTTCTAGGACATGCTTATAGAAATTCAAGTAATGCTCTCTACTCTCAGAATCATCCTTAAATTTCTTTAAAAAATTTTCCAGTTCTATATAGGATGATTTTAACATATTGTTCTTCTTATTCAAGTTATCAAATTTATCAAGTAAGATCATGTGGTTGCTATCAATTAATGCATGATCTTTCCTAATGATCTCGTGTTCTTTTTGCAATTCTTATAGTTCTAGGTAAAGGCTAGCATGCAATTTCTTTAGCCTGCTATATGCATAATGTATTCTTTCAGAGACTTTAAAAAGTTCAGCATAAGTTAAGTCACATGCCTCTTCTTGATCTTATTGATCAAGATTATCAGTCATCAAGCATAAATTGGTGACTTCCTCTTCCTCTTTAGTCTCTAACAAGTCTGAAGCTGATTCCAACCAGAAAGCTCTTTGGAATTTCTTCTTGCCCTTCTTCACAATGGGTTTCTCCTCTACCTTCTCCTTGCTAGGTTTAAGTTTTGGGCACTATGACTTCACATGTCCAGGTTTCCTGCACTAATATCAAATCACATCATTAGAAACCTTAACATTTCTATTGAACATACCTCTATTCCACTGTTGGCATCTCTTCTGCTTCCTCTTCAGAAAGTTGCTAAATTGCCTAATCATTAAGGCAATGTCATCCTCATCCTCAGGTATAGATAGATCACTCTTCGACTCCTCCACCTTCAGTGTAATTTTCTTCTCCTTTCATGGCTCTCCTGCATCAATCTTTCGTTGACTCGCATCTTGTTCATAAGCAATTAGTGATCCAAGAAGATTGTCAATAGAGTATACATTTAAGTCTTTAGACTCTATAATTACAGTTATCTTAGCATCATATGTAATAAGCAAACATTAAAGTATCTTATTAACCATTTCAACATTTATTAGTTTCATACCCAATGCATGTAAAGAGGTGACTATTTGTGTGAATCTTGTGTACATGTCAGACATAGATTCATTGGATTTCATGCGAAATAATTCATAGTCATGCAACAAGATATTAATTCTAGATTGTTTAACTTTATTAGTCTCTTTATAGGTTATACAAAGTCTATCACATATGTCATTTCCACTTTTGCAAGTGGAAACCTACATGTAATCTTAAGATTTAAGAGTAGACAAGAAACTATTCAAATATTTTATGTTAAGTTGTGCTAGTTCACATTGTTCTATAGTCAATTCTATAAAGGGAATTTTAACTCTAACTCTGTCAACTAATCTAGTTGGTTTTGTATACCCTCTTTGAACTAAGATCCACATATGATAGTCTAGTGACTGTAAAAATGTTGACATGCATGTTTTCAAAAAATTGAAAGGAATATTGTCAAACAAGGGAGATCTAGTTATAGAGTAACCTTTTGGTGTGTTTCGGTTTCAAAATACAGCCATTGTCATTAATCAAAAAATAGTATAAACTTATAGTTTTAAAATAATGTTCAGACACCACGTGTTGAAACTTGTTGAATATGAGTTAGGTTGTTCGACCTAAGCTTATGTCCCAAAGGCTAACCTAAAGGGGGGATGAATTGGTACTTTTAAAAAAATTCTTCTTATTAGAATTTAAAAGTTTAAAATTATTTTAACAAACTGATTAGGTTGTTTTTAGAATTTTCAAAAATAAATTTTTAACCATAGAAAAAATAAAATGATAGAAATTAAAGCAATGGAAATAAAATGACACAAAGATTTTTAGTTGTTCAGTCAAACACAACCTATATCAACTCCCTAAAGTCTCCCACTTCAGGTATTGCACTATTACCACTAGTGTTCTCCTTTTTCCCCCACAACAAGATGGATAAGCCTTCACAAAACTCTCTTCCACCACTACCCGGTGTGACAAAGAACTGTTATCCTTTTACACCCTCCAAGTGTCAGTAGTGAACCATCAGCTATTCACACTCTCGAAGTGTAGGAAGAGAACCTTCATCCTTTCATACTCTCTAAGTGTAGGCAGAGAACCTTCGGCTATTTACACTCTCCAAGTGTAGGCAAAGAACTTTCACCCTTTTACACTCTCCAATTGTCGGGAGAGAACCTTCATCCTTTCACACTCTCCAAGTTTAGGTGGAGAACCTTTGGCTATTTACACTCTCCAAGTAGGAAGAGAACCTTCATCATTTCACACTCTCTAAGTGTAGGAAGAGTACCTTCGACTGTTTACACTCTCAAAGTGTAGGAAGAGAACATTCGGTTGTTCACACTTCTCAAGTGTCAGCAGAGAACCAGATCTTCATACTAGAAATCTTGAAGGACAAGAGAAAAGTGTGAAGTATACATAGAGATCCTTACTCTTGAGTAACCAAGTGCATCATTCATGCTTCAATAGGAAGAAATCTCTTTCAAACACTCTCTCTTACTCTCTCCTTCAATTTCCCTTTACCATTTATGAAGACCAAGTGACAAAAAGATTAAATAATAGTCTTAAGTGGACCTTTTATAGAAAAGACATGAAAGACCATCCAAAAAATTACATTTTTTAAATTTGACCGTCTACGATCGTCTCGGACGATCATATTTCATATGTACGAATAGTATAAAATTTGTTGCATATGAAATCAATTTGAATCGGTACGAACTGCCTTCATACCCCAACATCGTCCCGTACGAACTTGGTTCGGTCGGTACGAACAGTTATTTTTCAAAGTTTGTTAGTATAAAAATTCAGGATGAACTATTAGTATATAGAATAGAGTCCTTCGTCCTGGTATGATTGAAAATTATCATCCGTAGGAAATTTATATTTGGTAAAACCAGAGAATATCATCCTAGGATGAATGGAAATTATCATCTACATGAACTGTGTATTTCCCAAAATAGAGGAGATTATCCTGGGATGAAAGAAAATTATCGTCTGGATGAATTATGTATTTTCCAAAAATAGAGGAGATCGTTCGGCGATGAATGGAAATTATCATCCGTACGAACTTCACATTTGCAAAATCCAGAGAAGATTATCCTGGGACGAATGGAAAATATCTTCGTATAATCTTTATATTTGGCAAAAATAGAGAAGTTCATCCTTGGATGAATAAAAAATGTTGTCCGTACGATCTTTATATTTGACAAAAAAATAGAGAAGATCATCTTGGTATGAATGGAAAATATCGTCCATATGAACTATACTTAGAAATATTTTAACCCTCTGTATTCATTCTTGCTCATTAAGGAATATAACTAATCAGATCGTCCCGTACGAACAGGGTTCGTACTGTACAATCAATTTAAAAAATGTGAATTATAAAACACTTCCTCTGGTGTGTGTGTGCTCAATTACTAAATTACAATCACACTCTCTCAAACTCAATAAAATGAAAAATACAATAACTCTAAACTTAATTTGATTTGAAGCCTTCAACAATTCAGAGTATGATTTCCCTGAAATATTAGTACACACAAGAGCAAAAACAATTCTTCTAAAATATGTTAGGAGAAATAATAATCAAAATAATAATATTTTGAATCATCAAAAATATACAAGTAAGAATATCAAACATGCAAAGCTAAGTAGCAACTATCTCAACAACTGCCTATCCTAGTATTCAACTAAATAGTAGTAACTCTCTTTTTTCTCCTAGAGAAAAGTGGAGAAGTCGGTACCGATGCTATTTTGCCACCTTGGTGCGACAGAGAACTAGGACTCTTTTACAGGCAGAAGTCTCAACTCTATTCTCACCCTCCAAAAGATTGTTAGAGAACCACAACTCTATTTTTACCCTCTAAGCGCGGGTTAGAGAACCACAACTCTATTTTTACGCTCTAAGCGAGGGTTAGAGAACCACAACTCCTTATTTTAAAATTTTGGGAGCGAGTTATGGATCATAGGTTGCGGCGTGATACTAATGTTCCCAAAATCAATTTGGATTCATGCCGGGTAGGTTGACTATGGAAGCCATACATTTATTAAGAGGTTTGATGGAGAAATATAGAGAAAATAAGAAGGATCTTCATATGATATTTATTGATTTAGAAAAAGCATATGATAAAGTTCCAAGAGAAGTGCTATGGAGATTTCTTGAAAATAATGGAGTTAATAATGCTTATATTCAAATCTTTAAAGATATGTATACATGAGTTATTACTTGTGTTCAAACACAAGGTGGTTTGACCAAGTATTTCCCTACTTCAGTTGGGTTACATCAAGGATCAGCCTTAAGCCCATATCTTTTTGCTTTAGTCATGGATGTTCTCACTAGACATTTGTCAATAGAGTATACATTTAAGTCTTTAGACTCTATAATTACAGTTATCTTAGCATCATATGTAATAAGCAAACATTAAAGTATCTTATTAACCATTTCAGCATTTATTAGTTTCATACCCAATGCATGTAAAGAGGTGACTATTTGTGTGAATCTGGTGTACATGTCAGACATAGATTCATTGGATTTCATGCGAAATAATTCATAGTCATGCAACAAGATATTAATTCTAGATTGTTTAACTTTATTAGTCCCTTTATAGGTTATACAAAGTCTATCACATATGTCATTTCCACTTTTGCAAGTGGAAACCTACATGTAATCTTAAGATTTAAGAGTAGACAAGAAACTATTCAAATATTTTATGTTAAGTTGTGCTAGTTCACATTGTTCTATAGTCAATTCTATAAAGGGAATTTTAACTCTAACTCTGTCATCTAATCTAGTTGGTTTTGTATACCCTCTTTGAACTAAGATCCACATATGATAGTCTAGTGACTGTAAAAATGTTGACATGCGTGTTTTCAAAAAATTGAAAGGAATATTGTCAAACAAGGGAGATCTAGTTATAGAGTAACCTTTTGGTGTGTTTCGGTTTCAAAATATAGCCATTGTCATTAATCAAAAAATAGTATAAACTTATAGTTTTAAAATAATGTTCAGACACCACGTGTTGAAACTTGTTGAATATGAGTTAGGTTGTTCGACCTAAGCTTATGTCCCAAAGGCTAACCTAAAGGGGGGATGAATTGGTACTTTTAAAAAAATTCTTCTTATTAGAATTTAAAAGTTTAAAATTATTTTAACAAACTGATTAGGTTGTTTTTAGAATTTTCAAAAATAAATTTTTAACCATAGAAAAAATAAAATGACAGAAATTAAAGCAATGGAAATAAAATGACACAAAGATTTTTAGTTATTCAGTCAAACACAACCTATATCAACTCCCTAAAGTCTCCCACTTCAGGTATTGCACTATTACCACTAGTGTTCTCCTTTTGCCCCCACAACAAGATGGATAAGCCTTCACAAAACTCTCTTCCACCACTACCCGGTGTGACAAAGAACTGTTATCCTTTTACACCCACCAAGTGTCAGTAGTGAACCATCAGCTATTCACACTCTCGAAGTGTAGGTAGAGAACCTTCATCCTTTAATACTCTCTAAGTGTAGGCAGAGAACCTTCGGCTATTTACACTCTCCAAGTGTAGGCAAAGAACTTTCACCCTTTTACACTCTCCAATTGTCGGCAGAGAACCTTCATCCTTTCACAGTCTCCAAGTTTAGGTGGAGAACCTTTGGCTATTTACACTCTCCAAGTAGGAAGAGAACCTTCATCCTTTCACACTCTCTAAGTGTAGGAAGAGTACCTTCGACTGTTTACACTCTCAAAGTGTAGGAAGAGAACATTCGGTTGTTCACACTTCTCAAGTGTCAGCAGAGAACCAGATCTTCATACTAGAAATCTTGAAGGACAAGAGAAAAGTGTGAAGTATACATAGAGATCCTTACTCTTGAGTAACCAAGTGCATCATTCATGCTTCAATAGGAAGAAATCTCTTTCAAACACTCTCTCTTACTCTCTCCTTCAATTTCCCTTTACCATTTATGAAGACCAAGTGACAAAAAGATTAAATAATAGTCTTAAGTGGACCTTTTATAGAAAAGACATGAAAGACCATCCAAAAAATTACATTTTTTAAATTTGACCGTCTACGATCGTCCCGGACGATCATATTTCATATGTACGAATAGTATAAAATTTGTTGCATATGAAATCAATTTGAATCGGTACGAACTGCCTTCATACCCCAACATCGTCCCGTACGAACTTGGTTCGGTCGGTACGAACAGTTATTTTTCAAAGTTTGTTAGTATAAAAATTCAGGATGAACTATTAGTATATAGAATAGAGTCCTTCGTCCTGGTATGATTGAAAATTATCATCCGTAGGAAATTTATATTTGGTAAAACCAGAGAATATCATCCTAGGATGAACGGAAATTATCATCTACATGAACTGTGTATTTCCCAAAATAGAGGAGATTATCCTGGGATGAAAGAAAATTATCGTCTGGATGAATTATGTATTTTCCAAAAATAGAGGAGATCGTTCGGCGATGAATGGAAATTATCATCCGTACGAACTTCACATTTGCAAAATCCAGAGAAGATTATCCTGGGACGAATGGAAAATATCTTCGTATAATCTTTATATTTGGCAAAAATAGAGAAGTTCATCCTTGGATGAATAAAAAATGTTGTCCGTACGATCTTTATATTTGACAAAAAAATAGAGAAGATCATCTTGATATGAATGGAAAATATCATCCATATGAACTATACTTAGAAATATTTTAACCCTCTGTATTCATTCTTGCTCATTAAGGAATATAACTAATCAGATCGTCTCATACGAACAGGGTTCGTACTGTACAATCAATTTAAAAAATGTGAATTATAAAACACTTCCTCTGGTGTGTGTGTGTGCTCAATTACTAAATTACAATCACACTCTCTCAAACTCAATAAAATGAAAAATACAATAACTCTAAACTTAATTTGATTTGAAACCTTCAACAATTCAGAGTATGATTTCCCTGAAATATTAGTACACACAAGAGCAAAAACAATACTTCTAAAATATGTTAGGAGAAATAATAATCAAAATAATAATATTTTGAATCATCAAAAATATACAAGTAAGAATATCAAACATGCAAAGCTAAGTAGCAACTATCTCAACAACTGCCTATCCTAGTATTCAACTAAATAGTAGTAACTCTCTTTTTTCTCCTAGAGAAAAGTGGAGAAGTCGGTACCAATGCTATTTTGCCACCTTGGTGCGACAGAGAACCAGGACTCTTTTACAGGCAGAAGTCTCAACTCTATTCTCACCCTCCAAAAGATTGTTAGAGAACCACAACTCTATTTTTACCCTCTAAGCGCGGGTTAGAGAACCACAACTCTATTTTTACGCTCTAAGCGAGGGTTAGAGAACCACAACTCCTTATTTTAAAATTATGGGAGCGAGTTATGGATCATAGGTTGCGGCGTGATACTAATGTTCCCAAAATCAATTTGGATTCATGCCGGGTAGGTTGACTATGGAAGCCATACATTTATTAAGAGGTTTGATGGAGAAATATAGAGAAAATAAGAAGGATCTACATATGATATTTATTGATTTAGAAAAAGCATATGATAAAGTTCCAAGAGAAGTGCTATGGAGATTTCTTGAAAATAATGGAGTTAATAATGCTTATATTCAAATCTTTAAAGATATGTATACATGAGTTATTACTTGTGTTCAAACACAAGGTGGTTTGACCAAGTATTTCCCTACTTTAGTTGGGTTACATCAAGGATCAGCCTTAAGCCCATATCTTTTTGCTTTAGTCATGGATGTTCTCACTAGACATTTGCAAGAGGATGTTGCCTTGGTGTATGCTTTTTGCTGATGATATTCTTCTTGTTGATAAGACTAGAGAGGGAGTTGAAAGTAAACTTGAATTATGAAGGTCAACATTAGAGACTAAAGGTTTTTTCTTGAGTAGATCTAAAACAGAATATATGGAGTGTAATTTTAGTATTAATAGACCTATTGAGGGGATTGTGACTTTAGGCGATCAAGTCATTAATAAGAGTACATGTTTTAGATATATTGGATCTATTGTTCAGAGTGATGGTGAAATTGATGGGGATATTATCAACATAATTCAAGTTGGATGGTTGAAGTGAAGGAATGCATCGGGCTTATTGTGTGATAGTAAAGTACCCCTCAAACTGAAGGGAAAATTCTGTAAGATTGTAGTGAGGCCTGCAATGCTTTATGGTGATGAATGTTGGCCATTAAAAGAGAAGCATAATACTAATTTAAATGTGGCAGAGATGAGGATGCTCAGGTGGATGAGTGGCTTTACCCTTAGAGATAGAATAAGAAATGAGCATATACATGAAAAGGTTGGCGTAGCTCCAGTAGAAGATTAGATTAGAGAGAGTCGCCTTAGATGGTTTGGTCACATAAAACGACAACCTTCCAATGACCCAGTTAGGAGAGTAGAGGTATTAGATTTGACTTATGTGAAGAATGGTAGAGGCAGGCTTAAAAAGACTTGGTTGGAAAATATTAGGAATGACCTTTCTTTATTAGATTTAAATGAGAATTTTACCTTTAGTAGGACATAATGGAGAAAAAGGATCATGTAGCCGACCACACGTAGTGGGATAAAGGCTTGATGTTGTTGTTGTTGTTGTATGTGATGTTTAGAGAAGCATGATCTTTATTTAAGAACTTATTCTCCTGAGCCACAAAAAATTCAAACAAATGCTTATAGATACTAAGCAAAATTCTTGCTTGGAGAAACCTTTTGAATCCTCTCAAAACTTCTCCATCACAAAATCTCCCTCTCTTCTCTCACAAAGCTCTCATTCTTCTCACCCTTAAGACTCTCTTTCCTGAAGTCTCAACATCCAAAGATCTTCTAATAAGAGTGCTAGAAAACCTTAAGTAGTGGGCTTTAAGAAATCATAGTTTTCAAGAGATCCGTCTTCTGTTCATACAGAATGATACACATCTCATACAATGCAATCAGGGTAATTTAGACTCGTCTAATAAGGTCATTCTAAAAAACTATTAAACCTTTATAACATTTCATATAGTTTTATTCAAACATCATACGGTATGAACTGTAGAATTCCTATTGTTTGTTTTGGATGACCTTTTAGAATGCCAACTATGTACCCTATTGATCATCTAGAACTGTGGATAACATATAGTGCAATCAATACAAAAATCATGGACTTCATTCTGTACGATCTCTGGGTTCACCAATGTTTTTAAGGGCAATCGTACAATATGAATTGAATCATACAGTACAAACGGTCATAATAGCTTTCACTAATTTTATTGCCTAATTTCAAGTGATTAATTAAGAAATATTTTAATTAAAGCTTAAGGTACGAACCAAATCATAATGTGCGATCAGCATATAATTATCATCTTTTTTAATCTCTAGCGGCTAAGGTTTTGAAAGAGCACAATAGATCTTACACTATAAATAAGAATCATATATTTCAAAATTAGGTCATATAGTATGAAGCCAAAATCATACAGTACGATGTACTTAAAAAAACAAATTTCTACCTCAACCCCGTGGGTGTGCAAGGTTACTCAGCAATGACATCCAACCAATTGCATGATACGACTCAAGAAAGGAAAAAATACATAATAAAATGAAATCCAACTGTAACCCTAATATACCAAGTATTGAGCAAATTAGAATTAAAAGTGAATGGTGGATAGATTTCCTAAAATGTTAGCACATACAAAATAAAACAAAATATCATCGAAATAGGGAAAGTAGTAAAAGACATAATAATGTTTGTTATCATCAAAATCATAACTTGGATCAAGTTTGTAATAAAGGAGGCTTAATACCCTTCGTTAAAATTTCATATTGGTGTATAATCTAATAAGAGAATGAATAGTCCCCTTGGAGATGAGATGATCACCTTATCATCTTATAACTAAATTAGAAAATGTATCAAGCAAAAAAAAAAAGATTTGATTAAATAAAAAAAATTGAAAAATAAAATGATACCTTTAATGTATTCAACACGTGTTTTAAAATAGAAGAGTCTACCTTAATATTTATAAAAGTTTTCACATCATCAATCCAAATAATTATTTAGCCAACAATGAAATTAAAAATGAACAATATTAATACAATTAATTACGCAAGAAAGAAACTACAAGTACTGAAGATGATAGAAATATCACATAGAAAAAATAATTTCACATAGATGTTGTAGATAGACCCTTCCCCAAGTAAATCTCCCCTTACAACATCACTCTTCATACTCCTTTTCTCTCAATAATTTTGACTTGTCACTCTAAATGATGTATCTCACTACTCTCGGGTCTCTTTCATACTTCTCTAAAAAACCTCTAAAACAATCTCTCACAGAAAAAGATAAAAATACTATTTATACTTAATAAATAGATATACATAGGCTCCATAATTGTTCTGTTTTAGAGCTATAAAGGATGAGCATTATTGCACTCAGTTATGTCATTCAGTGCTACAGTGCTTCTGATATTTGTGTTATAGTGTTGAATTATTTATAATTATTTGAGGATTTTGACACTATAATATTAATTTTTTGTACTGCAGTGCTGCATGGTGTCATGTTGCTATCCTTTGATCCATTTAGGTACTAACTTCAATGTAATTTATTGAAACATTGTCACTATAAAGTCCAAAATTAGCACCGAAACATTGATGATGCTGCGACACTAATAGTTATGGCACTTGTTCTAAACTAACTAATTTGACTCCATTTCTTGAGATATTCCAAAACAGCATTACCTAAAACACTCCTCTATATTACGATTAATAGTATAAATTTTCACTTAAAAAACTCTTCCTAACTTAAACTTTTGCTTATCATCAAGCAGTTGTGTTTACTCCCTTAATTAGCATCATTATTCAAAATTAAATTTTTGTAATTCCAAATTAATTACAATATGAGACAAAATTCTACCTATTAGATGTGAGTTGAAATGATAAGAGTATGGAAACTTTAATTTAAACAATCATGAAGAAAACATCATAAGGAACCATCTTCATTAATATCTAACTTCAACTCCTCAACTACATGTGTAAGTTCAATTTGACTATTGATTTAGGTTAAATAGTTTATTATTTAAGAATTTGTTTTACATTTGTATATATAACCTTTCATATGTAATATCTTGCTTACACTCTCATTTGAAAAATTAAGTATTAGAATTTTTTAAAAATTTGACATCCTAAGATTGCAATTTTTATGTTATAGTACCCATTTTACTTTTTCTTTCTTTTCTTTTGTTCTTTTTCAGTTTAGTTTCTTTCTTTTTAATGTACATGAATACTAAAATATATATTTTGAATATCTGATTAGTTTTATTCCTTCAACTGGTCCAAAGTTGATATTTTGTAAGGATAGTAATAAGTTTCCTAATTTAATAATTGAGTTTAAAATGAATTTAATAAAATAATCTAAGTAATTCCTTTTTTATAACTTAGCTATTCAATTTTATTATCAATAGTTGGTGTTAAGGTTCTATAGCATTGAGTTAAAAATTGAAATGCTAATTTAGAAAATTCTTTTTGCTATCATGTGATGATTTATAAATTAGAAATTATAATTCTTTGTTCATTCAACTTAACATCTAGAGTTTTATGTTATTCTTAATTTTAAATCATTTTTTAATAATTATTTTTATTTTGGTTAACTTAGCTATCAAAGTATAATATATTGAGGATTTTTAAATAGTTAAGCAAACTAGAAATTTTAATTAATTAAAATTAAACTAAATAACATAAACAACAATCAAAGTAAAATTCTAGAGTAACAAAATTGAACATAACTAAGCACTTAATATGAAATTGATTATATGCCTTTTAAATTAAAATAATAGAGGGTACAAAAGGCTTCTTTCCAAAAAACTAATCCATCAATGAGAATACAACAAAAATAAGTGCCTCATGCACTAATCTCACTCAAGAACATCACCAGAACATACATCTTGGCGACTTCCCCAAGCTTAAAAAGTAAAATATAAAGAAAATAAAAATTACAAACAATAACATCATCAATCACCTCCTCCACATCATTGCCATCTGATGTTGTCGGTGGGTGTCAAACATCATTTTAAACTCTTTCAGATTAATTTCATATTAAGCTTAAATATAAAATAATTTTGCCTTCTCTTTGCATATCTCTCCAAATCAAGCAATCCAATGGTTGTAAATTCATCAAAAGAACAACCATACTTTCCCTCAAACCCTCAAGGGAAAATAGATCCTATCTTAACCCTTAGATTAAGGGCTTCAAGGGCTTGAATTGCTATTTTATCTTATTTTTATTTGACTACCCGAAGAAAGTAGTAGGCAGCAGGTTTAGGGAGGAATTCTCAAACAACTCCCTCACCATTTTTTGGGAGTCACTCCTCTCATTTACATGAAATTCCTCACCCTCTTTTGCCTCTCTTACTCTCTCATCTACAAGAAGTTTTTTGGTGTAGACACTATATGTAGCGCTACATTTGGGCTTCAATTAAAACTAGAAATGTTAATCATGCACGTGGATTTTTTTGGGTATATTACTTTTTCATTATGTCATTTCAGCCTGATCGACCTGATCAACCCTAAAAATTTGAATTTCAGAGGTTCAAAAGATGATTAATGGGGCTTTTACTTTTCCACCTAGCATTTTTACACTTCACTCTCTCTCCTCTCATTCAATTATCAAAAAGCTTTTTCACCAAATCATCAACATTTTTTTTTTCTCTTGAATCACGATTGGGTTAGCAAAAGTTCAATTATTTTGCTTCTAAAATAGATACAAAATGTTGCACCTTTGTTGCGCTTTTACTGCATATTACTACATTTTTGTTATTTTATTTCATTATTTTTTAGCATTTTAAGTGTGGTTTCACTATGTTTAGGGTTTAATGGTATCATTTCCTATCAAAGATATAGAAAAATCTTTTCACTCTTACTTCATAATTAAAGTTTAGCAAAGATTTTTGCTTTAACTGCTCTTTAACAGTGCTATTACTGCGCTCTTACTGTGGAGTTAAAGAAAAGAACCATGCTTTAACTACGCTTTAGATGTGCTTTTGTTATACTTTTTTTAACATTTTTAGTGCACTTTTATTATGCTTTAATTTTGCTTTCATTGTGCTTCTATCGCTCATCCTTTTCTTTCATTTGTCTTTATATTTATTGATATGTTTTTGTTTTTTTGGCAGATGGCTTCTTATTCACATCCAATTATTTCTTGTTGCTATGTTTTAACATTCACAAATATTTACGAAACATTCTGTGAATAATTTATAGAAATGTTGAGGACACTTTGAGGAATCTTAACATCCTTCAGTTCTTGATGTTCCCACCATTCTAGCAAAATATACCTCTATTATACGAGCTGTTGAAATATTGGGATAGCTTTAATAAAGGCTTCATCTTTAAAGGTCATTTGCTTGAATTCACTGATAATGAGATAGCTCTACTGATAGGTTTGAATTTAAAAACAAAATTTCTTCAAAGTCTCCATGTAGTTTCTTCAATAATTTCATGAAGTTTCTTCTATCAATTTATCAAAATACTGCCCACAAGTTTGCCAAATAGAGGTGTTGAGATCATATGGCAGAATGAGCCACATACTAGAGTGTTATCAAAATAAAATAAAACTAAGATGACTGAATTAAATAAATGAACTAATGAAGCAACAATTTTAATGTTTTTTTTTAATATTTCTTGTCTCTAATTTATTTTTTCCCTTTAGCAACCATAAACCCCCATGAAGGCTCATTTTTAGAGCTAGTAATATAGAAGAAATCTCATCTATTAATTGGGCTAGGAGTATTAAAAAAATTTATATTAATTAATTTAATAAAATTGCCATCAAGATTGCTATAAATAAGCCACTTGGTTAAATAAATGGTTTTCTCCTCTCATATTGGTGAGTCCTTAGTTCATTCTAGTCTATTTCTAATTATAAATTATTATTGTAATTCATTATATATTATTACCTAACTTATCTAATGCATATGTGGTTTCTAAAGCACTTCCCTATTAATACACCAAGGTTACCTAGATTTAATACCACGCTTTCTTAGATGGGGTGGGGGTGGGGTCGGGGGGGTATAGATATTTTCTATTTTGTAAAAAAGGCCAACAATTTATTTGCTAATTTAAAGGAAATATAGGTGCATCTTAAAAATTGTAATTACTATGTAAACTAAAATTAAAAATATTTCAAAGTGCAGCAAAGGCATAGTGAAAGTGCAATGAAAGCACAATAAAAGTGCAGCAAAAATGCAATAAAAGTGCAGCTAACTACTCTTTTGCTGAGCTATATTTTTGTTTTGTTGGTACAATCATTAAGAAAAATCCTTAGGTAAGTTAAAATAAAAAATTTATTACAACAAATTAAATAGAAAATTAAGTTCAATACAAAGATATTACAGTTGTAATTTTAAAGGAATGAAATCCATTTTCATTCTTGTGTACTCAGCCCTTGGCTCTTTGGTTGTTGTCTTGGTTATGAATTTCTCATTGAAGCATTCAGAAATGTTTGAGAATTTCATTTGTGTTAAAGAAGGATTTTCCATTTATGTTGCATTTTCATTCAATGATGGTTTCTAAGTGGTGAAAATTAGGGTCAGTAAAATAATAGATAAAAACCATAGTAAATGCATAGTTAAAGTGCAATTAAAGTGCAAATAAAGCATAATTAAAGCACAATTAAAGTGAATTTAAAGTGCAGTTAAAATACAGTTAAGACAAAGCTAAAGTCCAACTAGATATATAATTTAATAAAAACATTTTGAAGTTAAATAGTACTCTTATTCCTCTTCTTTTTTAGTGCCCATTAAATCTTGCATTAGAGATACCTTTATACCTAAGCTTTAGTAGATCTTAAATTTTTGTACTTCCACCACTCTGTATATTTGCAATAATCATATGATCTTTTATCCTGCCATCAAGAACAAAGTCTATATTTTTTGCCATATCTTTTATTATGAACCCACAACAAAATTTAGAGGTAATATTTCTTTTGCCTATGCACAAGTGACATTAATATATATATTTTTGAGCTCTTATTAACCATCGTGGCATTAGATACTTCTTAGAGAATTTCACCATATCAAGCTATGTCAAAACCCTCGTATAGTGAGAATAAAATAAATTCATTATTTCAAACTTTTTGTATGCGTATTGAATGGTACATTCTGTTGCATCAAAATGAGTAACCCAAGGTGTAGATTATTCTTTATTCTTTTTGAGTTAACTAAAAACTTTGAAGAATTGCATGAGGCAAAGTCTATACTCATTCCACCCACACCCTGTAAAAATGTTTCCTCAAAATATGAATTTAATTTTCTTAAGTAAAATCGAGCAGCATGCTTTAATATTGAGGCGGTTTTTATTAGATGTAATATGTCAGACTGGCTGAATTTGTAGTCCTCATCCTATTAATTTTAGCCTCAAGTAA
>JACXSL010001127.1:0-36000 GCA_019514585.1 Dendrobium officinale
AGGTGTTAGCACTTGTAAGAGTAAAAATTTTAGAATGTAAGAATAATTTTTCTGACTTTTATAAAGTTCAGAACCTACGAATCCTTCAAAGAACATGACTGCACTAGAGAGAGTTATTCCATATGGTTTTCTGGGTAAAGGCAATTGTTCTCCTCATCTCTATCTAGTTCATTAGAGACTAATCTAGGAACAACATTAACTATAATTTAACTATCTCCTTAAGACCGTATAACCCTAACATGTGTATGTCTATACCTTACCGAATTAAATTCTATGTTCACTAATGGTTCTTCCAGTCCATCTGTTGAGGATCAAGATCACGTACACTATGTTTTGAATTTATGTATACTCTTACCATAAACTAACTTAAGTACAAAGAAAATAAAAATAGTGTGGATTTGATAAATATTAAACACTACTCTAAGCAATACATGTTTTAATTCATCACAAATTTAAAAGAATTTATTAATTATACATGTAAGAGTTGAAACTAATAATAAAAATATTGAACATAGAAAAAACATTTTATTATACTAATTTTTTCACAAATAGAAACTCAAGATATAACTCAAAACACAAGTAAAGTTTAGAAAGGACCTAAAAGTACTGCTACAATATATCCTTTTACTTACTCCTTTACTTTTCTCCTTTCAAAACATGACTCTTGCATAATGACACAAGCTACAAACTCCACTTCACCACTCTCACACACTCACACTCACCCACAAAATGACACTATCAATGACCTCTCTAAGATTCCAACCTCCTGAATAAAGTAATAAGGCCCTAATTTATAATTTTTCATTTTTAATTCAACTAGCATTATGGTGCTGGCTTGGCAACATTACGGTGCTACTGAACTAGGGTGTTGGTTCATCAATCATGGTGTTTATAAGCTGGTTCAACTGTCTCTCATTGTAGTGTTGAACTATTTTGCATTGTGAAGCTTCAATCCAGTGCTACTAGGTTAACTAGGTAGTGCCTCAGTGCTAATCCCTCTAGCTAGTTTTTTAAGCTTTCACTACAATAATTAATTATGTTCTAGCCCTATGATAGAGTATTTGTGGCGCTACATTGTTAATTGAAATTTCTTATTTTTCTTATTTTTTCATGCAAAAAAAAAAAAATACTTAAAAGCACAATAAAGCATAATCATATGCAAATAACAAAATATTTTTTTTACTTTGTCAAATTTTTACAAAATTTAAACAATTTTATGTCCTCAATTTGTAAACATTTTACTGAGATAAAAATAAATTTTATCATTTCCTTTGAGTTTAAGTTTGGAAAAGAAAGAAAGTTAGTAGTCTAATTATTTATACACTGGAGAAGTTGGAAGATTTTCCAATAAAGCAATTTAAAACAATCTCATCACTCATTTTAAATTGATATTCTTTTTATGATAAATTTATGTGGTTATTAATTTTGACCAACTTATTCAAGTTTATTAACTTTTTATGAATTAATGAAATTATCAATTTAGTTTATCCTCAAGTTATCCTATTAGCTATCTTTAAGTATTAGGTTTCCAATAATTTCTTTTAGAAATATAAAAGTAGGGATAGACATTTTAGGCATCAACTTATAATATTCAGGTATTTAGCACTTTTTACTTTTGAACTTTTTATTTTCACTTTTTTAGCTTAGTGCTTAATAATGGTTTTGAATGCCTCTCTATTGTCTCCACTTACTATTTTTAAGCAGGGCTGGAGATTAAAGGCACCCATTTTTGGTATTTAGTACTTTAGCCATTTTTCTCTATTTTTCATTTTTATATTCCCATTTTTTATTTACAAAATTTCCATATTTTTTGTTGAAAACCTAACTCTAGCCCTCACATAATACCGTAATCTAAAATATATTAAGGTATATTAATTACCTAATTACATGCCATTATGTGATTTAAGATTAGTCTAATGTCATAATTTACATTAATCCTAAAAGTAAATATTCTTCCATAAGTAGTCATGAGCTCATTTAAATTATCAGTAATTTCTAATTATAAATATAAGAATTAGTTATTATATTATATCTATTTAATTTGGAAAATCTTGTAAGTTGTGTATTATCAAAAACATAAACATCTTGATTTCTAAAAGTTATAAATCAAACAAAAATTGCAATATTAAGACATGTAACGTTTCGAAATTCAAATTAATTTTTATTTCATTAAATATTTTTACATGACACATCATAAATAAACATGCAGAAAATTTTTACAATTAAAAAAAATTGAAGTAAATGAAAATAAAAATAACTAAAATAAAAGTGCAACACCTTGTAAACATAAAAGAACTAAAAACTAGCATAACTTACAAAAAAAAAAAAAAGTAAAACATAATAAAGTAGTCCCAATCATTATTAGTTATTTGGATTTTAAAAAAACCCTTGTGTTTTATAAAACCTCTATCCATAATATGGAGTCTCCCTATTAAAACAATAATTTTTTTTAGAAATTTAATTACTACTTAATCATCTATTTTAGGAGTTTCTATTTTGAGACATCAAAATATATTCGTTTTCAATTGATTGCATAAAAGTTCCCATAAAATTTATTCCCAAATATAAAATATTTATACTTATCATGTTAAGAGGCATTTCATTTCTTCAGTTCTATTTCCTATCCTCTAACGTTAATAAAATTTCTTAACTTATTCATTTGTATCCTTTAAATATATTTAATCCCTAATCTAAATAATTACAAAGTTCAATACTGACGAGGAAGTGCACTTTACATGCAACGAACAAGGTACTGACTATTTAAAACGACGGTGGGCGCCCACACTACGTTAGATGGATTCAAGGTCATTCAATGTGGGAATGAGATGTTTTAAAGTATCCATATTCAGTACCACAATATCATCAAACAATTTGTTATATAATGAAATCATGACTGTTCCGCGAAACAGAAGGAAAATGATAATCATGATTTTGTTTTCAACCTCCCTTGATAAATGCGACCCGTATATGGAATTTTGCTTAGATTTTTTTTTTTTTCTAACAAAAAACTTTATTAAAATCTTAAAAAGAATACAAGAAGCAAAGGAGCCGAATGACATGAAAGCAACAGAAAATACAATGGAAATTCAACTCAACGGGATAGTAATTGATCGAGGCTTCCAGCTTTCCCGAAGCTAAGCTCAGGCCATCCAATTTGGTGAAGATAGCAATAAAACACGAAGCAGCCAACCTAACCGAGCAAGACACCACCACCAAAGGTTGGCACAAGCCATGACGACGGAGAAGCGAGCCCCAGCCACATCATTGCCTAGCAAACCAAACGACAAACTGTAAATATAAATCAAAGCTTCAATGAACAAGCACAAGCAAAGCCAATCAATGCAAAAATCATCATCAAGAAGCAGCAAAAATAGCCGAGAACCAACCAAAGACAACAACACCAACCCACAACTTATTTCCTCCCATGAGAAGAAACAGAAACAACAGGATGATCATTCGGTAAGGGAAAATCAACCCCAGGTTCACATCCTCACTAGTTTCCAAAGAAGAATCAAAAGAGCATTGAAGACAATCAAGTTGCATCCTAATATTCTCTCCCGCATTGGCACCTACTTGAGTAACCAACGCCTTAGGGGAGACTAAATTAATAGGGACTTCAACAAAATTTAAAGTTGACATAATTGAAGAATTAATAGTAGGAACAACACCATATCCCACACACACAACACCCGAGGGTGTAACCAAAGTATCCCCACTCAAATTAGCAGAAGAGCAAGGCAGTCGAGACTCACCATAATCCTCCACAGCCACACAAGGCACCACATTACCATTTAAAATGCACGATACAGACACAACTTCCACCCCAGACACAACAAGGCAAGAATTAGGGATGCCAGACTCACCCAAAAGATCACCAACACTAGCATAAACCCGAGGTGCAAAGACCCAAGGCACAAAATCCTCAGGAGCCTTCACAGTAAACCCAGCGGCACTAATCTCATCGACTAAAGTAACATTGTTAAACAAATTAACAGGCAACGGGTTAGGAGAAGTCGGCACCGAATACCCCAGCTCATTAATAGGAGGCAAAACAGTAATCCCATCCTCATGAATACTAACGTCACAATCCAATCCCTACACCTCAGGCATCATTACAGAAGGGACAACAACATTATCAACAATAGTAGGGACTAAGTTAGAGCTCGGAATAAGAGAGACATTAGGGGGAACAGTCGAGCCAGGACAACATTTACCCGAAACATGACCAATACACTTACAAGATGCACAAAAGGGGGGAATTCATCAAAAACAACCTCCTGGACATACCATAAATTTTCAGAGCCTAACCAGACTTGATTAGGATAAGAATTAGTAATATCAAACTCCACTAAGACACGGGCAATAGAAGGCCGTGAGCCTATAGAAGTTGCTTCATTAATTTTCAACGATTTGCCAAAGATAGCGCCAATACCATGAAGAATGCGAGGGGCGTACAAATAGGGATGAAGGTGGTAAAAAGAAATCTAAATCGGGATAACAAGTGACTCAACTCCAACGTCCAAGCAAGGCAACCACCTAGTTAATTTCATATAGCAGTTGAAAACCAGATAAGATCTATGGCAAAAAAACCCCTACAATAGTCTAGGTCATTTGCCAATTTGATCAGTATGTGAGAAGGATCCAACAATGTAATAAAGACCTCACCATTTAGCTTTGGGTTAAAAAAAAATTTCGAATGGTGTCCAGAGAAGGCCTCTTAGTAGGAAAATAACTCTTACAAATCTCTCTTAAGAGATCTCTCACTCTCCAATCCCAAGACACTCTCCAAGTGCACTCTTAAGAGATCTCTCACTCTCCAATCCCAAGACACTCTCCTAAACACTCTCCAAGTGCACTCTTAAAAGAAATTTACAGTAGAAGATGTGTTAGTCAGTTTTTAGGACTCTTGAATATGAATGATAGAAAAAATCATCTAGAAAACAAAAAATTTTTAATTTGACCATGTTGGATCTTGCAGTACAATCATACTTCATACATATGAATAATTCAAAAAATCCATGTACGATCCTGTATGAAGTGTATATACGAATTGACATTATACAGTACAAACAGTTTAAAACTGAACAGATTCGTCCGGTACAATTGTGTATGTACCCATTTCGTACTCTAGTGGTCGTCTGTATGAACCCTACATTATATAATATAAATAGGTTAAATTAAATCATGCTTCATATGGCACGAACATGGATGAGCCCATTTTATACTCTAGACATTATCTGTACAAAGTAATTTCATACAATACGAACGGCTCAAAAAATTTATCTATTCATATGGGACAAACTAGTATGTACCCATTTTGTACTCTGGACGTCGTATATATGAAACTCATTTTATATAGTACAATCAGTTCAAAAAATGGTAATTTTATTTGGGATGAACTAGTACGTACCCATTTCTTACGAATCCAACTTCAAACAATATGAACAATACATTGAAAATTTCTAAGGCATGATTTGATTAACTATGTTCTGGAGGAATTTTCTTGTTAAATCGTCTAGTACGATTCTAGAATCGTATATATGATTAGTTTTAAAAATATAACTTTTGGCTCACTTTCCCAGTGTGTTTGAACTGTTACCTAATTACAATCACAATCGCACACTCAAGAAAAAAAAATACATACTTCAATTAAAATAAACCCAAATCTAATCTATCTTGAAGTCTTCGATCAGCAGTTTGGTGTATGATTTTCCTAAAATATTAGTACACATAAATAACACAAATAAAATATATCTATTATATATTCGGAGAAATAGTAATCAATACAATAGGATTTTGGTATTATTAAAAACACTCATGACATCAAAACATAGTTTTGAAAACTAAGTTTCAACATAATTCATCTTGGGCCTGGTAATAATCTTCTTCAAACTCCAAGGGCTTAGGATGACTAGATCAAAACTTCAAATTTTTCAAATTATACTTTATCAGAGCTCGATCAAATTACTACTCATAAGCTAGTGGAAGTTGGGGGAATCCTCAATTTCACTTTCTTTCTCACTGGGAAGAATAGGGAATAATGGAATCAAACCCTTGCCCTCCAGAAACTTTAGAATTTGTAGAAAATTCAGATTGTATGTTGCTAAAAGTTTAACAAAGGGATGGTTTTATAGGTTGTTATGCTATTCATAATTAAGTAGTGGAACTTAAACAAGTGTACCGAACACACTAGAAGTAAGCCAATTGAGTGTATTGATTATATGGATCAAATTCAAATTTAACAGCTTGAATCAAAGGAAAATTTTTCTAGCACATGACCAACCAATGGCTAGGTTAGCTTAAGCCATATTTAGGGAGTCCAAGGGTAGGCTTTGCATGCTTTGGTTGGGTCCAGTTCGGTTGGATGAGTGAATAGATGGTTTGTGTGCACTTTAGACTAACATGAGCTAGCCCAAATGGGTCACCATAGCTAGCCAAATGCATAAGCTTTCGAGTTTAGATCCATTAGGAAATTTAGGTTCATTTAGGTAGGTTTAATTACAGGCCAATTAGTAGAAATTATTTAGTCAAATGCTTAGGATCCTTATTTCTCATTTCATCAAGCTAGGTGGACTTGGTCAACCTAGCAAAATGGGTGGGTTCATTAGGTTTAGGAAAGTTTATAGCAGTGTTTGGAAGATTTAGGGATGCATGTCATTGTTTGAAATGAAATACGGCATGAAAAGGCTATTTTTGTCAAAATGCACTTAATTGGTCAACATGGTCAAACATGGTGAACCATGGCTTATCATGAATTTTATTGAGTTTAGATAAGTTTATGCAAGTGTTTATAATGTTTAGGATGCAATTCTTTAGTTTGAAATGGATTGAATCAATGATATGGCAATTTAGATGAAGTGGCATCCATATGGTAAACATTGCTAATCATTGTCTACCATGGTCAACCGTGACTTCAAATGAATTTATACAAGTTCAAAGATGAATGTAGAAGTCCTAAGGACCAATCCTTAGGTTTACAAGTTATTTTGACACGGGCTCATGCATATGAAATCATTTAGGATTTAATGGAGCTTCTGGACAAACTTGTTTAACATGGGTAAACCATTGTCAACCATGCATCCCATAGAGCTCAAACAATTCAAGTGAGGGTTAAGAATAAGTTTACATCATTTTGCAAGGCTAAAACTAAAGTTTAGTTTGCGCTTAGGATGTTGGTGACTGATGGATGTTTGACACCGATATTTCATGAATGTTAGATTATAGTCTATAGAAGGATAAGATGATGATTAGCAAGAAATGTAAAAAAAGTAGGCAATGGTGGATGGTTGACAATATCATCATCCATATAGGAAGGGATACTAGGTGATTGAGTAGATAGGAGCTTTATGTCAATGACTAATGAATCTTAAACATCATAACAAAAATATTTTTGAGAATAAGATTTTATATCATAAGCTTTTGTCTGTGCATGATGATGCTAATGTTATGTGGGATAAAGTGGCTATTGATATTAAAAATATTGCAAAAGATGTGCTTGGAGTATCAAAGGAAAAAGCTCCTTATAATAAACATAATTGGTGGTAGAATCCAAATATGCAAGAAACATTAAAAATTAAAAAGATTTATTATAAAAGTTTATTTAGATGTAAAATTTCTAATAATTGAGAAATATATATAGATGCACAAAAGGAATCTAAGAATGCATTATGCAATGCAAATATATTAACTTTTAATGATTTATAAAATATATTAGATACTAAGGAGGGAGAAAGATATATGTATAAGTTAGTAAAACAAAGAGATAGGAGTAGTAATGATTTAGTTCAAGTGAAATGTATTAAGGATGGAGATCAGAAAGTACTTTTTTTAAAAGATGATATCAACAAAGATGGATGAGATATTTTGCTAAACTTTTAATGAAGAATGTGAAAATATGATTGAATTTTGTGACCTTAACACCCTAAACAAAAATAAAAATTTCTATTTTTATTATCGTATTAATAAAACTGAAGTTAGAGAGGCTTTAAACAAAATGAAGTGTTAAAAAGCTGTTGAACCTGATGACATTCTAATAGAGGTGTGGAAATGCTTAGGAGATTGTGGACCTCCGAAAGGAACACCGCTACGACTGCAACATAGTAGAGGGGTATACGACCGCACCTACCCCGAGGGATAGAGATAATCGTAGGCCTCTGTGCTCCTCGCAAGCGAGCGATTAGAAGGGCAGATTGGACCATACATACGATTAACCATGGAGGATAGCGGCTCTCGCCTCCGCACCTTGATGGGTAATAATATATGTCCTGATCACAGATACGAGTTTCCCCCGCTCGATATATCAGCTCGAGTGGGGTTTAGTAGATGTCAAATTCAATTTCCCATGGGCACAAGCCCCCGTGGTTAATTACATCTCAGGGCGTAGCCAGAGAAAACTCTCGATTAAGGATCATATATTATCCTTTCCGAAAATGGGATTGACACATAGGGATAAGACTAGGAAGTCATGTTCAAATGGAAAGAAAGTGTTCAAATGGCTTAGTCAACACACACGGCTCATACTGATATCCGGAGGGACTAAGGTACCGAAGAAGAAACTAGAGAAAAGAAAGTTAAGCACTCGACACAGTCTAGAGAAAAGGATGGAGGTTGCGACATCCTGTGATACGGATAGGTATGGCTTATAGCTCCAGAAGGGAAGGAGACTAACCTACCATTTAGGCATACTACGAAATCAAATGTAGTAGCCTCGAATCTTAAATCTAAATTAATTTTAGTATTTTACACAACACCAGTACCTGTGTCCTAACTAATGTAGTGCAAAACTTGGACTTACCCTGGCCTGAATTAGGGAGCCAGCTAACCACATAATTAGTTTAAAACCATGTTGTCAAGTCATTTATGAAAGATAAGGGTCGCTTAGTTTTTGGAAGTTAAGGCCGACGTCTAGAGGATTTCCTAATTGGCCATGGACTTATATTGGGTGAATACTCCTAGCTAATGCATTTAGATTTTAATTAAGTTAGTTACTAATGCAATGCATGCTGGTTAAAGAGGCTAAATCATGTATGCATAAGACTTTAAAAATAGTCTTATAAAAAATAAATTTTTTAAAAAGATTGGGCCTCCTGAGGTCCGGCACTTCATCCTCATAGGCTAGATTATACATACTCTACCTGCAGGCGGAGAGGTGTCTTATTAGAAGAAAAGAGAAGAATGTATTTAATATGCATGCTACCCCAGACAATTTCGACAGTTCCCTAGGTCATTAGGTTTCTAAATTATTTAAGCATTAAAATATTAGTCTTTAATTACGAGTAGAAAATATTTTTTTAGTCCTTATAGAGCCTAACGAAATCTAGGCTAAAACAAAAGCGGCATGCAAATCACCAATAAACTAAGAAAAATATGCAACCCTAGAGGCAATCAATATAAATCAAACACATCAAAAATAATCAAACTAATTAAATAAATGTGCATAGGCCAACTGCCTTTAATTATATACCCAGGGTCTTTAGAAAATAAAATGGTCAGGCACCACTGCTAACAATCAAGATTTCTAATCCTATGAATGATGCAAATGACTTTGAGTGGGATATTGAGTCTTCTGGTCTTCAGGCCTCTAGGACTTCTTCTCCTTGGGCTCTTTGGACCTCTCCTCCTTGGGCTTCTTGGATCTTTCCTCATTGGACTCCTTGGATCTCTCCTCCTTTGACTTCTTAGATTCAATGTGGCTTGAATATCCAAATGAAGAAATAATTTTCCCCTTAAGGGGGTTATTGCCTTTTCTCTTTGGATATCTAAAACCCATCCAAACTCGATCTTCAAATTAGAAGAAGACTCTCCCCTTTGAGGATGCCTTCTTTTTTTGGAATTCGAGTTGGAAAAGAATATCCCAACTCAAAGTTGCATTATCACAACTCAAACATTATGTTATAAATATTACACTAATTAAAAGCAGTAAAAATCTAGACTCTCCTACAAGGTTATCCTAATAAAAGTTTTCAAGCAGTTATAATCATATCAAGCAGTTCATATAAAACTGAAAAAAATGCTCATCATAGCCATCCTTGTCATGCTCTTAATTATGAGGGCTAAGTAGTCCATATGTAGCAGTTATTATTTAATAATTTTTAGCCCTTATTTACTTAGGGGGACTGAGCAATTTCTGAAGCACCTACACAAGATATTATTAGTATAAATCATGATATTTTCCCCCCACCTTTTTATTTAGTGCAGCGTGAGTATGGTCACCTGCAAGAATATTAATATATCATTCCTAACCTATGGATAATCTAATGCACAATCACATCGATTCCCAGAGTGCAATAAAAGTAAGCAAACACAACAATTTCATCCACAACGTGCAGTAAAACAACGATAAACCTGGCACACATCTGAAAAAGTAAACACCATCCTAACCTAGGGCTAGAAGTTGTACCATAGCCAATAATTCTACGTGTGTGTAAGGCTTGTCTGATTTTAGATAGGTCCAATGTAGGATGATTAGTTCAAGTTGCCTAAGGTTCGGGTATGTTGAAGGCTTAAAAAGGAAATTTTATTTGAAGTTTAAATATTAGTGTATTGGGATTCATTTTAATTAATTTAGTTTGTTGGTCCATTTTTAATGCTTAGAGTGATGATATTTGAAGTTCAAATTATGTTATCTAATTTTGAAAAGTCTCAGTTCCTCCTATATACTAGGTTGAGGGGGTCCAAAAGGTCACTATAAGAAATAGACTAGGTTTTGGGCTCCTGACATTTTAGGTAAATACTAGGGCTTAAGATGAGTAGTTAAACAGGTAGTTTGCTGGATTTGGAGTTTTCTAGACAAAGTTATGATTTTTAGCAGTTTCGGACCCTAGACTATAGCTATGATTGACCGAAAAGTTAACTTTAAAATTTTAGTTGGTTTCTGAAATGATAATATTTTTAATAAATACTAGACCCTAATTAGAGTTGAATGCTATTAAGTTTGCTGAGTTTAGAATTTTCTATATTTAGTTATGAATTTTTAACGTTTTGGTATTTATGGAATTATTTAAATTATCTAATTAATGGGTGATTTTATGGTTTTGATCCAAATCAGCTCTAAACTGATTGGAATCACCCCCAAAGGTCAGAAATGTCCAAATAAGGTGTTCCCAAGGGTGTATGAAAAATGTTAAATTTTTAATAATTTTTAATTATTTATTAAAGGCAAAGGGTAATTTTGATTAAAGTTAAAATTAAGGATCAGGTTGGGGTCCAACTAAGGGGCCCTAATTATCTAAGATTAGGGATCAAATTTTAGAGATTTTGAGCTATGGTAAGAAATTTTTAGATTTAATTTTGATTTATTAGAGTTTTGTGAAGTTATCGGGCCCTATTTATCAAGTAAATTAAGGTTGGTTATTTAAGGGGCCTAAAGAGATCCTAAAAATTCATAAAAAATTCTGAAAGGTTTGAGATGTCACTAAGTTCAAATATTGAAATTTTTATGTCAATCAGTAATCTATCCTAGCTCATAGAAATTTTCTAAGTTCGTTAGACAGGTCCTTAATTGTTGTCCTTAGAATGTCATTACGTTGGATAGGTTTAAATGGAGTTTTGAACTAACCCTCAAGATAAAAATGTAGAGAGTATACAAAAGATAGTAAGCACACTATATCCTTTGACCTAGGAGAGCCTAAGCTAGGTGCTCCTGCATCCTATACATACAAAGTATGATAAAAGAAAAGTAAGTGCCCTTAATGATATGATTAGTGAATGATTAGGACTCAATCATTCACTAATCCCTTCCCCCATGAATGTTATTCATTAGTAAAGCCTATGTTCAAAATTTCATGAAGTGGATCTCCCAAAATTAGAGGATTTAAAATATAAATAATTTTAAAATAATTTAAAATACTTATAACAATATAAATTTTGAAAAATAACCTAATTAAAAATAGATCAATTTATAAAAAGTAAATATAAGGAGATCCACTGACCATCCAATAGGGGTTTCAAAAAAAAAAGGTTTGAAAATAATTTTTAGTAATTATTATAATAAATATATAAATAATATTTAAATAATCAAACAAGTAAATAATACATAAACATAATAGAAAAAATAGGTTTTTATTTTCTTAAAATAATTTCAAAATAAAGTGCATAATGTTTTGGAGAGAACGAGGTATTGCACACCGAAATTCAATTTAAGATGAATTAGTTATGAATTTTTGAAGTTTAAAAGCAATAAAAGCTAATTTTAAAATAATTTTAAAATAATTAATATTTGAAAAAATTAATTATTAAATAAAATTAAAATGATAAGCTTCTAAAATTTAACATTCATTTAAAATAATAATAATAATAATAATAATAATAATAATAATAATAATAATAGTTTTAAAATAATAATATTGGTAATAATAATTAAAATAACACTAGTTTTAAAATAAGAATAATAATAATAATATATGGATAATAATAATAAATTTAAAATAATACTAGTAATAGTAATTTAAAAAATAATAATATACTGATTGCAGTTAAAATTTAAATTATTTAATTCGAAACAAAAGGTAATAATTATAAATTTAAAATAAGCATAATTTCAAAATAATTGTAATAATAATAATAATAATAATAACAAAACGGTAACTAGACAAATTAAAATGAAAATAATTAAACTAATTATTAATAATCAACACCAATACAATTTAAAATAATAATAATAAAATTAAACTCACTATTTTAATATTATTTCTAAAAATATATAATAATTTTAAATCAAGGAGAATAATTTTCTAAAAATTTCAATATATAATACTAATATTTTTAAGCTTAAAAATAATTTTAAATAATTATTTCATTAATTATATATTTAAAAATAGGTTTAAAATAATTTAAAATTAATTTTAAATAAAACAAGCGCTAAACGACACCTAGCGGTCTCGGGTTGGTGGATTCAAACCGCCGTGGTGGCGACTGAAAGTTCGTTAGGGATGTTAAGCCCTTATGAACTAGCCCAAGGTTAACCCAAAGGGGGGGAATTGGTATTTTAAAAATTATTATGATCAAAACACAATCACAAAGCTCAAACCAAAATTATCACAGTGAAAATCAAAGTGTAAAAGAATAAATGTGAAAAGCAGTAGTAAAAGGACACAAAAATTTATAGTTATTCGGTCAGCTTGACCTACGTACACTCCTCGGAGGCACTCTCCGGGTACTACACTAAACACCGTAACTCTTCTTTTGCTTCCACAGCAAGGCGGAGAAGCCATCACAAAAACTCCTTTTTGCCGACCCCAGTGAAACAGGGAACCCAACTCATTTTGCTTCCTCCTGAAGCAGGAAGAGAACCTTGATCGATTGTTGAATAAGACCTCTCTTAACTCTCCAAGGATAAGAGACTATAGTGGAAGAAGGAGAAGTGGAACAATGCTTGGAGAAACCCTTATGAAACTCCCTCATAATCTCCCCCTCACAAAATCCTCTCTCTCTCCCTCTCCTCTAGGCTTTCTCAGGTCAATACAACAGCAAAAGATCACCTCTAAGGTAGAACAATAGATCTTAAATACAAGAGCTTCGGAATAGCTCTTATTTTATACAAACCAATTTTATCATCCAGGATGATAGTGGTATCGGCCTGACCAATCAGTGTAAATTTTGCTCAATCAGATCGGTAGGTTTGGGACGATTAGATAATTTCTGGTTATATCTTCCAGGCCAATAGTATATCTTCCTAGACGATTAGTTCAAATCTAAGGAAAATCATCCTTTACATCACCCTGAATAAAAGTTGGTCGATGTCAATCGTCCATGCCATCATCCCGGTGTTCCTACGATTGGCCCAGCCGATGTGATCATGAAATTAGCCTTAATTGTTTTCCTTAATAACCTGATCAATTTAAGCATAATTGTGCTGCATCGTCCAGGCCGATGTCCTAGATGATGTCCAAAAATAACTAATGCCTAAATAGATTTGGCGGTCGATTCTTTCTGATTTGAGCCTATCAGCCTGGCCGATACAATATCGTTCAGGCCGATTGGCTTAATGACGTTTGTCTTAACCATGATGCCCTTATTAGGGTTTCTATTTTTGAACTGATCGTCCAGGTAGATATAAATATCGTCCTGAATGATGTTACCAAAAACAGTAAACTCTAAGAAACAGTCAAAAATTCTCCCAAGGTGTGTGTGTACAAGGTTACTTAGCATTAGGAGATAATTTTTACAATAGACTTAAGATAGGGAAAAGTGTACAAAGTGACTCAGACATAGTCTACCCATTCGTGAGCTTGTTCCAATTGTCTTCTAATCTTGTGGACCTGAAATGTTAGTAGGCAAGGCAGTCGTAGAGAAATAAGAGTATTTGTTATCATCAAAATTATAATCCATGAAAACAGATTCGTAATAATCTCCCCATTTTTTATGTTGGCAAACACACAATAAACAATTTTAAGTAGTTAAGACAATAGTGTACTGGAAATAGTGCAAACATGGAGAACATAATATCAGAATAGAATAGTACAAGTACAAACATACTACTCCTTTTGACATCTCAAAAAGGAGGATAAAAACAATATAGAAACTAAACAGCAGAAAAAATAGAAATTAATCAATAGAAAAATAGAAATATACTAAAACAAAAATTAGTAAAATGATGGGCCCTGATCATCTGAAGGAGGAGGTGGTGGTGGAGGCTGCTAAAAGTAGCTAGTCAGTGTAGCAAACTGTGCACCAAACCAGACTATATCCTGGTCATGCTGTTGTTGCTGGTGTGCAACGTAGGCATCAAAACAGGCTAAGTCCTCCATGCGGTGTTGCTCGTAGCGGGCTATGTCCTCAGCATATTACTGCTCCTATGCAGCAACGTAAGTGTCAAATCAAGACTCCCACTAGTCAAAGCGTTCCACTAGCTGATCCAATTGAGAGTGCTGGCGGAGTGGAACAGATGCAGGAATAAGTGCAGGAGCAGGTACTGGAGCCTCCTCTTCTCCCGCCTGAGCTTTCTCGTCCCTTTGGTGGAGATGAGTACTGTGAAAAGTTTGAAAGGAAATGTTAGAGTAGAAAGTAGGTTGGAGGTTTGGTGGAGTAGGATATTAAAGGTTACACTTTGATTCTAAGACATAAGAAATGATATATCCTAGAGCTAGATTTGGTTTCCTCCTATGACCTGGATCCCGAATGGTAGTAAGATGGTCGATGTAGCGAAAGATCAAGTCGATAGCGTTGAATTCACAATGTGCTAAAATGTAAAAGTTGGTGAGTGAAAGAAGGGGATGATGTAAACATGATCACCAGCCTTAGGAGTTATCGAAGTGCGAAGGATGTGCTAGACGGTCCTAGCATCCTTGAGTAAGGTGCCAGTCTTGCCTATGTGAAAATGAGCATTACAGTTGCGAAGAAAATGATTGGTTGGAGCCCATTCAAAATTAGGATCAGAACACGGTGTGAAGTTTATCCCTTGTGGTGGAAAGCTACAAAATATCTATACAATCCTGATATATGATCTCGACAGGATGTCAATTCACATATGAGGCAATAGAGGTAAAAGCAGAATTCATACAGAGACTTACAAAAACCTCAAAGAGCAACTCAGAATTGAATGGTACAGGAAGAGTTAGAAGAAAGCATAATAAGGTATAAACAAATAAGTCTAGTACCGGGTTAGAGAGAAAATTTTGATTGACTATCCGGGAGACTGTGATTTCGACCTCCTTGTAGCTCTGGTAGGCAGCTTGATCATCTACCTCCAAGAAACGAGGGTCCAGAGTCGCCCTCGAGGAACTTCCGGATTGGTGATAAGAGCACTTTCCTGTAGCCATTTTCATGAAATACCAAGAAAATAGGAAATCAGAAGCAAGGAGAAGAACTTGGTGTGAAGAAGATGGCTGCAAGGGCTCAATTTATAAAGAATCGGCTAGATCGTCCAGGCCAATCGCAGGATCGTCCAGGCTAATCGCAGGATCGTCTAAGCTGATTTGGTTCAATAATTGCGTACAAAACAATTGGTCAAAAAAGCAGTCCTATCGTCTGAGCTGATCAGATATCAATCAGGATGATTAGACACAGGCGATCATCCCGAGGAGTCAAGCTGAATGATCGTTGAAAAAGCAAATGGTCCGGGCTGATTCGGTGGATCATCTAGGACGATGTCCAATAATGGATCGTACCGACTGAATTTAAAACATTTAAATCATATGCCACGTGTATTGGTCAGGCCGGGCAGGTGGATCATCCGGGTTGATTGTCCAAAATGGATCGTCCAGGTCAATTTTAAAGATTTTAAACAAACATCCACGTGTATCGTCCAGGACGAATATGTGGATCGGTTAGGACGATTGTCCATAAAGAGAATAACATCATCTTAGCCAAAAAAATAGATCGGCAAGGTCGATAAAAAATGATTGAAGCAAAAAAATGATCAGATCGCCCAGGCCAATAATGGATCATCCAGGACGATCAGAAGTAGAAAATCAAATCAGTCAACAGAGGGAAGTTTTTAGAGTAAATTGATCGGAACATCCTGACAGATTTGGGTATTAACTGGGATGATGTGAAAAAAAAATTAAGAATCAGAGGATAGATGGAGATGATCAAAGAAGGCTCAAAAGCATCAAAATTAAGTGAAATGATAAAAATATGATACAAAAAGGACATAAATATAAACAAAAACAAGAATTTTTTTTATCAACGCATGAATATGACATAGTCTCCATGTGATTGATTTTAAAATTTTCTAAGGATCATTGAGTTAACATCTCCAAAATCCAAAAAATAGTTAGAACAACTAATCCTGTTAACCCTAACTCAGTCTTCTTCAGGTTAAACCGTCTTTTGAAAACAAAAAATCTAAATCAGAAAAGCCAATTGGTTTAGAAAAGGAGATCTGTTCAAAAGCTTTTTTCCAGAAAAATATTTTATAGAATAATATATCAAAGCAATTAGTTACAATTAGAAATTTGAAATCAAGTCTTTGAAACATTTTAAAAGGAGAAGAAGCTTGCTTTGGTGGGCTCATTTTATGCCTCTTATCAATTTGATTGGCGCTTTGCGCATCTTTTATTTTTTTTATACACTTTGTGTATATATATTTTTTCAATTTGGCGTCATTGCGCATCTTTTGTTTTTGGCATCATTAGCCACTTTTTTTTCATTAACTTTTATGCAAGCTAGACCCCTTTCAAAAATTCTTAAATATTCTTATTTGTGATTATATCTTTTAGATATTAGAGAAGAAAAACTCACTCTCTAATATAGGGAAGAATGAATCAGAAAGCAGAATAAAAAATTATATGATAATTTCAATGACAAGATTACAAAAATATGAAAGTAAAATAAAGACTTTGAATATTATATTTATAAAATAGATTAATATAGCAAGATTGAAAAGATCTCAATTTCAAAAATCATTTATTAATTTAAAAATAGATTTTTATTTAGAGAAGAAGATTACACCACTAAAAGAGGTTAGAGAAAGAGACACAATCAATGGTGTTTTCACCCTTTAACAGATTAAGAGATGTAAAAAATATTGACTCACAAAATTTCAAAATAAAAAATAAAACATAAAATATCAATTTTAGCAATGATTTCAAAATAAAAAATAAGATAAGAGTAGTAAATTTAGCAAGAAAAAAAAAGTTAAAATAACAAAAAAATAAACAACAGAAAAAAGATCAGAAATCAATAAGAGTCAAGTTCATGCATTTATGTTAATCACATCCAATCTGATCCTTAAAGTACTGAAAGTGTCGAAGGCCGGTGGTTTAGTAAAGATGTCAGTCAGTTTATTGTTAATTGCTACATGGTGTAACTCAATGTCTCCCTTGGTTACATGGTCTCTAATGAAGTGATGTCTTATGTCTATGTGCTTGGTCTTTGAATGTTGGATAGGATTCTTAGAAATGCATATGGAACTAGTGTTGTCACAAAGAATTGGAATTGTGCCTATAAGTTATCCTAAATCCAAAACTTGTTATTTCAACCAAAGGATTTGGGCCACACAACTTCCTAAAGCAATGTACTCATCTTTAGTAGTGGAAAGTGCAACAGAGTTTTACTTTCTACTAGACCAGGAGACTAAACACTGCCCTATGAATTGGCAAGTCCATGAATTATTTTTTTTATCCACCTTACATCCTGCAAAATTAAAATCAGAATATCCAATAATCTCAAAAGAAGTGTTGTGCTTAGGGTACCAGATTCCTAAGTGAGACTTCCAAATATAGTGGATGAAAACCTTACAACCAAAGACATGGTGGTGGAAAAGATTGCATGTCTTACCCTTAAGAATCTCCAAGGGTGTCTTATCAAGTTTGGCTTTAACATTCACCCTATTCAATACATAGCAAGCTGTATTAACCACTTCAGCCCAAAAGTACTTTGGAAGTGATACTCAGCAATCATGGCTCTAGCGGCTTCCACTAAGATTTGGTTCTTTCTTTCAGCTACCCCGTTCTGCTGAGGGGTCCTAGGAGCTGAAAAGTTATGGCTAAACCCCTTATCCTCATAAAAGTCTCCAAATCTCTCATTTTCAAACTCTCACCCATGGTCACTATGGATGGTCAAAATCTCACAACCTAGCTTTTTTTGAATCCAAGTGAAGAAGGATCTAAACTCATCAAAAGACTTATTCTTATGTGATATGAATATAATATAAATAAACCTCGAGAAGTCATCAATAACCACAAATCTATAGACTAGTCCCCCTAAGCTGATAGTTCTATTGGGTCCAAATAAATCTATGTGAAGGACTTCTAAAGGTCTAGAGGTGCTAATGTTCTTAATGGAGTGAAAAGTGGAGTGGACTTGCTTTCCTAATTGGCAGACATCACAAAGTTGGTCGTTTGAAAACTTATGCATGGGGACACCTTTAACTAGATCTTTTTGGATCACTTTCCTAAAGGTTTTTATACTGGCATGACATAATCTCCTGTGCCACAACCATGAGTCATCAATAGCAGTTTTTAAGAAAAATGAAGCTATACATTCAATATTATTTAAATCAAGCATATAAACATTATTGATTTGCATTCCCTGCAAAATAGTGTTATTATTTAAGCTGATAATGCATGAATTTGTCAAAAATTTTATGATGAAGCCCTGATCGCAAAGTTGACTGATGCTGTGTAAGTTGTGTTTCAATAAATCTACAAGCAAAATATTTTCAATCAAAAGGTTCTTGGAATTTCTAATTATACCTGTGCCTACCACCTTCCTGGTGGTGTTGTCTCCAAGAGTAGCCTTACCTCCTGTCCTAGTTTCCAGCAAAATGAATTAATTGGCATCGCCAGTCATATGTTGAGAGCATCCGCTGTCCAGGTACCACATGCTCTCACGAGACCTTTTGTAAGAGCTTTCCAATAAAATTATCAAATATCATATGTAGGAACACAAATATGTTTAGGTTCCTTCTTATGAAAAGTAGAATGCAATGCATATTATGAATCATGTAACTTGGGTCTCCAGACTCAATGTGAACTATGGTGAATGGTGCAAGGGTGTGCTATGTGTCTTAGCATGCTACATGAAAAACATCTAACTCCAGGAAAAGGATACACTAATCTACTCATGTGGTGATGCTTCTTTTTTTGTGATGTATGCAATAATAGTTTTTTATTTTCAAAAGTTTTTAGATTTTCTAACTTTTTAAACTCCTTTTCTAACTTATCATGAGATGATTTTAAGGAATCATGTGCATTAGATAATTCAACATAATTTTTATTTAATGTATCAAACTCATCAAGTAAATATATGTGATTTCTATCAATTATAGAATGATCTTTAAAAAGAATTTCATGCTATTTTTCTAAATTTAAAAATTCCAATTTCAAGTTGGCATGTGTTTTCTTAAGTTTCCTATATGATGCATGAATTTGTTTTGAAACTTTAAGTATTTGCTCATAAGTTAGTTCACATACCTCTTCTTGGTCACCATGACCAGGATTATCGTCTGCCATTAAGCACAAGTTTGTGTTCTCCTCTTCAAGTTTAGTCTCAGAGGAGTCTGATGCAGAATCCGCCCAGAACGCCTTTTGGAATCTCTTCTTATCCTTTTTCGAATTGGGTTTCTCCTCACCCTTTTCCTTACTTGGGTGAGACTTGAGTATAGGACAATCAGCTTTAACATGTCCATGCTTCCTGCATTCAAAATAAATCATATCATTATGACTCTTAAAATTTTTATTTCCCTTACCTTTATTCCACTTTCGATGGTTCTTTTGCTTCTTCCTTAGAAAGCTTTTAAATTTCATTGTGATTAAGGCAACATCATCGCTTTCAGACCCGAAAGATTTAGTGTCCATGTTATTGGCCTTCAGTGCCACATCAAGATTTCTTTGATTCACCCTTTGCTCGTAAGCAATGATTGAGCTAAGTAAGTTATCAATCGAATAAGTATTCAAATATTTAGATTCAATAATTGCAGCGATTTTAGCATCAAAAGAGGAAGGCAAGCATCTCAAAATTTTATTTACCTTTTATAGTTAGTGAGTTTTTTTCCTAAGGCATGCAAAGAAGTTACAATTTGAGTAAACCTTGTATACATTCCAGAAATTGATTCAGATGATTTTATATGAAAAATTTTGTATTCATGCAACAAAATATTTAATCGAGATTGCTTGACTTCTTTAGTTCCTTCATAAGTAATACACAATTTATCACAAATCTTTTTACCAGTAGTGCAAGTTGAAACACGTATGGAATGTTCAGATTTTAAAGCACAGAAAAAATAATTCAAACATTTTACATTAAGTTGTGCTAAATTCCTATCATCATGAGTCTATTCAGTAAAAGAAAGAGGAACAATAATTCCATTAAGTTTACCAGTCGGAGGTGTATAACCATCATTTACAAGCATCAACATGCGATAGTTAATCGATTGTAAAAAACTAGACATGCGAGCTTTTAAAAAATCAAAAGAAATATTGTCAAATAAAGGTGGTCGAGTAATGGAATACCCTTTTGCAGTATTACGATTATTAGAGTTAGCCATAGATCAAAATTTAAAAAGTTTTTAAACTTTATTTTTATGAATCTCGCTCTGATACCACTTGAAAGTTTGTTAGGGATGTTAAGCCCTTATGAACTAGCCCAAGGCTAACTAAGAAGGGGGAGAATTATTATTTTAAAAATTATTTTGATCAAAGCACAATCACAAAACTCAAACCAAAATAATATAATGAAAATCAAAGTGCGGAAGAATAAATGCAGAAAGCTGTAGTAAAAGGACATAGAAATTTATAGTGGTTCAGTCAACTCGACCTACGTCCACTCCCCGGAGGCACCCTCTGGGTATTGTACTAAACACCGTGACTCTCCTTTTGCTCCTACATCAAGGAAGAGAAGCCCTCACAAAAACTCTTTTCCGCCAATCTCGGCGTGGTAGAGAACCCAACTCCTTTTGCTTCCTCTTGAAGCAAGAAGAGAACCTTGATCGATTGCTGAAGAAGATATCTCTCAACCCTCCAAGGACAAGAGACTATGGTGGAAGAAGGAGAAGTGGAACAATGCTTGGAGCAACCCTTGTGAAACTCCCTCACAAGCTTCCCCTCATAAAATCCTCTCTCTCACTCTCCCTCTCTCTGCCTCTCCTCTAGGCTTTCTCAGTTCAAGATAGCAGCAAAATATCACCTCTAAGGTAGAATAAGAGATCTTAAATAAAAGAGCTTTGGAATAGCTCTTATTTTATACAAACTGACTTTATCATCCAGGCTGATCGGCTTAATGATGGCTGTCTTAACCATGATGCCCTGATTAGGATTTTTATTTTTGAACTGATCATCCAGGCCGATATAAATATCGTCCCGGACGATGTTACTAAAAATTGTAAATTCTAAGAAATAGTCAAAAATTCTCCCAAGGTGTGTGTGTGCAAGATTACTTAGCATTAGGAGTCACACCTTTTAATATAGACTCAAGAAAGTGAAAAGTCTGCAAAGTGACTCAGACCTAGTCTACCTAATTTTGAGCTGGATCTAATTGACGTCTGATCTTGTGGACCTGAAATATTAGTAGGCAAGGCAATTGTAGAGAAACAAGAGTATTTGCTATCATCAAAATCATAATCCATGAAAATAGATTCGCAACAGCGGCAGTCCACATGTCACAAGCTGATTGGATCCGCGGTCCCCAGGCATGCACTTGCTAATCATTCGCATTGATTGTGCGACTACGCAATCATTGCCAATCATTAGCGGAAGGCGCAGCGACTGACTTATCCGAGTCAGTAATGTGCTGCACTGTTGGATCTATAGTGGTTTGGATGGACACTCCAAATTGCACCTGGCAAATTGTGGACCGCAAGACTGAGCTTCATGGTCAGATCAAATTGTGGAACAGTAGAATCATAGCCGTTGATAATGAGATTAATGGCTATGATCGTACGTAAGGGAAACCTACATAAACTGACTCTAATATGGGTTTTTCTCCTCGTTCTCTTGATTCGATGGATCAATCAGGATGAAATTTTAAACATAGAGCATACGTGTGAAGAGCATTCATTGCGAAATAATATTTTAGCCTAAGACGTAATAAATAAAATGTTATTTAAATCTAAGTGCCTTAAATTAGGGTTTATGATATACCTCAATCCACATGGTGGATTAAATAGATCTTAGGCTTGTTGAGTATGTAGATTACCCACAAAAAAGTTCCTAGTTGATTCTGCTTCCTGATTCATCTCGGATCGAGAGGGAGAAGCCTAGGATGGGAAAATGCCTCGAGTTCGCCTGAGGATCATCGCCGACGGCTTTAATCGGTTGGTCTTGCCTTGGAAATGGTAGGGGAGGGTGGTGGGAGCTCTCAAACCTAATCTCATAGGCTGAGGTTGCTTAGAGAGAGAGAGCAAGAGTCAAAAGTCCTTAATCAACCCTAATTTCTTCTATTTAAACATTCCAAACCTATCACCAATGGTTAGGATCGAATCACAAGTCAATTAGGAGGGAAATCCAATATATTTTGTCTTAGTTTTCAATTCAAATGTCTTTGGAATCAATTGGGAATTAAATGAGCTTTAATTAGGCATTAAATAGGTCAAATTGACCTCATGAGGCTTAGGTTGACCAAGTCAAAGCTTGATCAACCTAGGTTGATCGGGTCAACCAGGTTGACCTAGGGTATGAGTCTTGGCCCAATGGGTTGGGCCTGTCCCATTGAGTCCAGTGAAGTGGGCATTTGAGCCCAAGAGGGCTTGAAATTGGTTTGAAATCAAACTGGGAATAAATAGGCTAAAGGGGTCAATTTGGGTCAACCCTGGTTGACTTAGCCAACTAGGTTAATCTAGGGCATGAGTCTGAGCTCAAGAGACTTGGTCTGACCCATGGGAGGTGAGAGGTTGAGACTAGAATGTTAAATTGGATTTAAAATCAAGTATGGTAAGTTTGGGTCAATCTGGGTCAACCCAGGTTAACCAGATCAACCAGGTTGGCCAGGGCCTGGGCATGGGCTCAATAGACTCAATTTAACCCAAGGAATTGATTAGGAGGTCATGGGACCTGGCTTGGTCAAATTGACCATGTCAAACTCTTTGACCAAAAGTTTTGGCTAAAGTGAGGTCAACAAATGGACCCCTAATAGAGGTGATGAACAAACTAGTGAACCGCTTGTGTTAGTGTTGACCGAATGTGACAAGGAAAGTGAAGTAAAGAGAGAAAGTAAAAGAGTACCAAAAGGGTGGAAGGAAGCAGGAAGCTCTCCTCCCGACCTTACCCTATAGCAGGGGCAGAGCCTAGGAGAGAGCAAAAAAAAGCAGTACACATCACAAAAAGGTGAAAAAGTAGTGGATCTTCTCCTGGCCTTTCCCTATAGTAAGGGTAGAGCCGATAAAATAACCAAAGAAAGTAGAACTCACCAAAAGGTGACAAAGTAGTGGGATTCCCTCGTGTCTTTATCCTACAGTGAGGGCAGAGCCGAGGAAAGGATCCAAGTAAAGTAGAACTCACCAAAAGATGAGAAAGTAGGGGGTTTCTCTCCTTGTCTTACCTTGTAGCGAGGGAAGAGCTGAAGAGAGAACCAAAAGTAAATTAATAAAAGTAAACCAACTATCTGCCTGACCATATCAAAACAGCAGAGTAGAAGGTGAAAGAAGTTATGAGGAATGCCTCACAGGGACTCTATCATACTCTCTTAAATAGATAAAATGAAACAAACTATCTACTTGATTATATCAACCAACAGGATAAAAGGTGAAAGAATCTCATATCCACCTGATCCATCTAGAATAGTGGATTGGCGTGACTCAATATTTCTCTGACCATATCAAAATAGCAAATAAATGAGTCATAAAGTATGGTGCCTGCCTGATCACAACAGGACACTCAAGGTAAAAGGTGATGAGGAATGCCTTCTAGGGACTCTGTCGGGCTCTCTCAACAAGGTAAGAAAAGACAACTATCTACCTGACCATATTGAAATAGCAAGATAGAAGGAGAAAAGGATATCGTCTCCTCCTGATCCTTTCAAAATAGTGGATTGGGGTGACTCAGCACTTCAGCTTGACCAAAGCAAAAGTGAATAAGTCATGAAATGGAAGACTGCCTAGTCTTTAACAAGACATTCGGACTAAAGGTTGGTGAGGAATATCTCACAGGGACTCTACCGTGCTCTCTCAACTGGATAATTAAAACCAATTGCGAGTCTAACTATATCGAGGCAGCGGAGTAGAAGGTGAAAGGATCCTGTCTCCTCTTAATCCTTTCAAAATAGTGGATTTGTGTGAATCAACACTTTGGCCTGAACTCAGCATAAGTGAATAAGCCATAAAATGGAAGCCTGCCTAGTCTTTAACAGGACTTCTGGAGTAAAGGGGTGGTGAGGAATGCCTCATAGGGACTCTATTGGGCTCTCTCAATCCAAAAAATAAAACTAATTACTAGTCCCACCGTATCGGGATAGTGGGGTGGAAGGTGAAAAGGATCTCGTCTCCTCCTGATCCTTTTAGAATAGTGGATTGGGGTGGCTCAACACTTCTGCCTAACCTCAGCAAAAGTGAATAAGCCATAAAATTAAAAAATATATATTGTCTTTAATAGGACATCTAGAATAAAAGGGTGGTGAGGAATGACTCCCAGGGACTCTATCGGACTCTCTCAACTAGAAAAGTAAAACTAACTACCAGTATGACTCTATCATGACAGCGGGGTAGAAGGTGAAAAGGATCATGTCTCCCCCTGATCCTTTCGGAACAGTGGATTGGGATAACTCAATACTTCTACCTGACCTCAGCAAAAGTTAATAAGTCACGAAATAGAAGCCTGCCTAGTCTTTAACAGGACATCCGGAGTAAAGCGATTATGAGGAATGCCTCGCAGGGACTCTATCGATCTCTTTCAATCGAAAAAGTAAAACTAACTTCCAGTTTGATCGTTTCAAGATAGTGGGGTAGAAGGTGAAAAGAATCTCGTCTCCTCCTAATCCTTTCGGAACAGTGGATTGGGTGGCTCAACACTTCTGCCTGACCTCAATAAAATTGAATATGCCACAAAATTGGAAGCCTGTCTAGTCTTTAATAGGACATCCAGAGTAAAAGGGTGTTAAGGAATGCCTCCCAGGGATTTTGTCAGGCTCTCTCAACTGGAAAAGTAAAACCAACTACCAGTCTAACCGTATCAGGACAACGGGGTAGAAGGTGAAAAGGATCTCATCTCCTCCTGGTCCTTTCAGAACAATGGATTGGGGTGACTCAAAACTTTTGTCTAACCTTAGCAAAAGTGAATAAGTCACAAAATAGAAGCCTGCCTGGTCTTTAACAGGACATCTGGAGTAAAGGGGTGGTGAGGAATGCCTCCTAAGGACTCTATTGGGCTCTCTCAATTGAAAAAGCTTCAACATCTGCTCAACCAGCTCGGTCTCAAAAATGTGGAATGGCTCAATACTCAATCTGTCATTTGAACTTAGTGAATAAATAGTCGGGATTTGATGCTTGCCTGATCATAATAGGATAATCAGAAAGAAAAAGGATGGCGAGGAATGCCTTCCAAGGGCTCTATTAGGCTCTCTCGACCAGGTAAATAAAACTAACTACCTGTCGGTCAGTATCGGAATAGTAGGGTAGATGGTGAAATTCATCTCAACATTAACCTAACACAGAACTGTATAGGGATGGTGCGGTAGAAAGTAAGTATAATAATTCCAAAGGTAGAGTTGTCTAAGGAATCCCAAGCTAACATTTTGGTAACCACATGATAGATGACAAATCTTCATGGCCATGAGTATCCAAATTCCACCGGGATCTCTTAGGGAACCCTAATCCTGCACAAAAGGAAAGGAAAACATCATGACAATGCTTCACAAGACAAAGGAAGAGATGCACCCTTAGCAAAGTGTGTAAGGGGGACAGTCTCATTCCAAGTATTAAAAAAAACTATAGTAGCGAGGGGGCACCTCTGCTATGAAAATTAGGACTGAGCCTAGTAGGAACAATCATCAAAGAAGCTACAGTGGTAAACCCACACTAACTGATGGAGACCTTGTATAGAGTAGAAAAAAAATCAACACATCCATAGGACCTCTCCAACTGTTAGGAGTCGGGTCTCAACGGGAAAACAAGTGGTAGAAGGAACTGAAGAGCCGATTTTCTGCTAGAAAATCAAAACTCACAAAAGGGGGATGGTGGCACCTAAGGCATGGTGCCCCTCATCACTAAGCGAGAGGAAAAGAACTAACGTATCGAGGGAACACACTCGCCACTATGGACAACAACTCTGAATAGGATTAACAACTTATTAAAAGATCATAGTGGTAACACCCACACAGACTAGTAGGACCCTGTGTGAAGTAAAAGTGACCTCGACACATTCATAAGACTACTCTGGCGACTGAGCCTAGTGTATGAATTGTAAGATAGGTAGCAAAAAGGAGCAAGAGAACTAATTTTTTACTAGAAAATTAAAGTTCCCAAAGTAGTGATGTTAACATCCAAGATAGGATATACTACATCACAGCTGGAAAAACATCTCTAGATAGTAAGGGGCCACACTCGCTACCTAAGGATAATAATTATGAATAGGATTGATAAACATCAAAAGGGTCACTAGGGTAATACCCACACAAAATGGTGGGACCCTATAGGAGTAAAAGCAATACTACTACATTCATAGGACCACTAACAGCTAAGAGTACGGTAAGAAAGGTGAAGTAGGTCGGTAAAGAAACCAAGGAGTCGATCTTCCACTAGGAAATCAGAGCTTCTAAGGGTGTGATGCTAATATCTGAGATAAGATATACTACATCACAACTAAGGAAAATAACTCTAACTAGTAAGGGAACACACTCACTACTTGAGAATAGTAACCATGAGAGAAATTAACAATCAATAAAAATTCACAATGGTAACACCCACCCTATTTGGGTAGGACCCTATGAGTGAAAGTAACCCTAGTGCATCAATAGGAGTACTCTGGCAGCTCAGAGCAACGTATTAATGGAAGAGTGGGTCGTTAAAATGTAGAAAAGAGGGATGATCTTTCTTCAAAAAAATCCAAGCCAAGTGAAGAAGTGACGCTAGCATCTGAGACAAAATGCACTACATCACAACCAAGAACAATTAAAATTATGAAGGGTCATAACCAAACAGGTTCTAATACATCCTTAAAGCTATCTCCAAGGTTCTTCAAAGGAGGAGAAAGGAGAAGAACTTTGGGGAACTTATGCTCTTAGAGAGTATTATTAGGTTCCTCCTATGACAAGGGGCAACTGATTTTGCTCTACTAAGAACTTCCCTCTTTTTATCACACACACACACACACACACACACACACACACACACACACACACACACACACACACACACACACACACATATATATATATATATATATATATAGTGAATGTGTGTGTGTGTTCACAATCATAGATCTAGATCATCCCTCACTATCAAAGATAACCCATAGTAGGGAATATTTATCATATCTATGAGTTGATCCTAGTATGAGAATATCCTATAATGATTGGAACACAAAGAGAGGGAGTTATGAATGGTTTTGATATCCCAGACCATATTCGCCACATAAATAAAATTGGGGAAAGATATTACACAGGATCTTCTAAAGAGGTGAACCATTGGTTTTGATAACCCGGACCATATTTAACTCATGTGAATGAACTAAGGAGCATAATTATAATGAAATTTATGTACAACTAAAATCAAAATTAGGATAGAGGATCAACATTACCATTCCTAACTAACATTTGATGGTATGGACCCATTACCCTATCTCCAAATGGTCTAAACTAGAGACTACGACATCTCCGATCACTTTCAACTCATATGAATAGACTGGGGGCTACAACTATTAGGGCATGACTGATAGGAGGAAGAAATTCTCATAGGAATAGTTGATCACTATCATCACACCAGATTAATATAGGTGGGTGTGGACCCAGTATCACATCTCAAGAATAGATTTAAATCATTGGTTTTGATATCCCAAATCACACTCGAGGTAGCAAGTGAAACTGGGGGACTAAGTTCTGCAGAAGGGGAGAGCAAACTAAACTTTCTATGTGTTAGCACCAATGTGATTGATGGGTACAGATAAAAGTATAAACATCTCTACGGCGTATTAGCGTATCACCTTTAAGGACAATCTTATACTCTTCGTAATGAACATCTTGTGGTAGAGGACAAATCATCGTGGCCACACAGACTGTCGAAAAGTAAAAAAGGACCCTTTAAGGTGGTACATATACAAAGGAATACCTATAGGAGATAGGGAGGCTCCCCTATGATGTACTGGACTCTGGCATAGTACTTTTTCAAGTACTGCCTGTTGATGACAAACATGGGATGAATGTCATTTGCATCAATAAGTAGGTAAGCACCATCTTCATAAACTTGCTCAATAATAAAGGGGCCCTCCCAAATAAGCTCAAACTTGCTACTTCGACGTCGACACAAAATGATTGGCCTACATAAAATAAGAACTAAATCGCCTACACATAAAGTATGTGGTCTAACAAGGCGATCATGTGATCGGGCCATTCGGGCTTGATATAGCTTAAGGTTCTGATAAGCTTATAAACGAAGCTCTTCTAAACCATCAAGCTCTTCCAATCTTAATCGGGCAATATCTTCATCAGATAGATTATGATTAACTGTTACAAGTAGTGAGGGGAGCTCGACCTTAAGTGGGAGGACCGCTTCATTCCCAAAAGTAAAAGTATATGAGGTGGACTGAGTAGGAGTACAATATGTAGTCCTATAGACCCATAATGCTTTAGATAACTTATCATGTCATTCTCTTTTATTTGCAACAAGATTTTCCTTATTAATTGCACAAGAGTTTTATTAAATGCCTCTACGAAACCATTGGCTTTGGGGTAGTAGATCAAAGAGTATCTCCAATTAATGTTATGGCGCTGGCAAATCTAGCAATTTCGATGCTTCTAAAGGACGGGCCGTTATCGGATATTATACGATGCCAAACACCAAAGTGATAAACATTATTATCACGAAAGAACGCATCACATCTTCTGATTTAACTTCTTTTAATGGGACAGCTTTTGCCCATTTAGAGAAGTAATCAGTGGCGACTAAAATAAACCTATCACCCTTAGAAAAAGGAGGGTCTATAGGACCCACCACATTCCTGCCCCAGCCCTCAAATGGACAAGATGATACAGTGGGGTGTAATGGATTAGAGGGTTCATAAATTACCATGCTATGAATCTAACACTAGTGGCACCTTTTAGCGTACTCCATATAATCACGGATCATAATCGGCTAATAGTATCTAAGGTGTTTAATTCTGCCTTTCATTTTGGGTCTGGATAGATGGGCACCACAAAGCCCTTCATGTATCTCGCCCATGACCTTACGAGCCTCTTCTTTATTAAGGCAATGCAACCACATCTGATCAAAAGAGTATAGATACAATGTATCATTCATGTAGGTGAACGATAGGGCTCTCTTTTTAATTTGAGTAGTGAGAGATCTATCATCCAGAAGCCTACCATGTTTTAAGTATTATGTGAAAGTCTCTCTCTAATCTGACTCCTCATCAACAACAAACAATATGAGGGTCTAATCGGGAGAAGACAAATCTGTGGGGCACAGAGCTTGACGATACTGGACAACAATAGACAGGGGGTTTCTAGTAGGGTCAGCTAATTCTTTTGCTAACTTGGCCAAGGCATCTGCTTTTCTATTTTCAGATCTAGGGATCTTGGCTAAAGTTACTTCTAGGATTAAGCACAAGAGCTCCATTACTTTATTATGATAGGAGAAGAGTTCAGGCTTAAGTACTTTGTAGACTCCAGCTACTTGAATTATTATTAGTTGGGAGTCTCCAAATATGTTCACCACCGTAATATTCATCTAAATAGTCAACGCAAGTCCCAAAATGAGAGTTTCATACTCAGCTTCATTGTTAGTATGAGGTTCTGATAAACTATAGGAGTACTGTAGAGTATGACCTTCAGGGGATACAAAAATCAGGCATAATCCTACCCTAACTATAAGAGTTTTATTTGGATTTAAGACTTTAATGGATGAACCACCATCAAAGTAAAACTCCCAAGTAGGGGGCTCCTATTCTTCCACACTCATGAGTAGTTCATAAGGTAGATCATCATTGAGTGGAGAATCAACAGGGATTGGGTGATCGGCCAGAAAGTCAGTTAGAGCCTATCATTTGATGGTCCACTTAGGAATAAAAGTGATATCAAATTGCAGTAAGATCATAGATCACCGTGCTAGACGACTTGAGAGGGGAAGATGGGTCATAGGGTACTATAAGTGGTTGACTCTAGAGATCAAGTTAATCTTATGTGAAAGTATATAATGCCTAAGCTTCTATACCGCAAAGATCAAGGCTAAATATTATTTTTTCATCACTGGGTACTTAAGCTCTATAGGTCTTAATCATCTGATAATGTAATACAAGGTATTCTTCTTTCCTTCCTCATTCTCTTGAGCCAATAATGCACTTAGGGATTTATCTAGGGTTGTAGTGTAAAGAATTAACGGCCTACTTAGGATCGGTGCAGCTAAAATAGGGCAGTTCATCACGTAGCATTTTATACTCTCAAAGTCCTACTAATAATGCTCATCCCAGTAGAATTGGGCATCCTTCTTCACTAGAGCAGAGAAGGGTTGACACCTACCAGAAAGATTGAGACTCAATTATTCATTAATCCCTTCCCCCCATGAATGTTATTCATTAGTAAAGCCTATGTTTAAAATTTCATGAAGTGGATCTCCCAAAATTAGAGAATTTAAAATATAAGTAATTTTAAAATAATTTAAAATACTTATAGTTATATAAATTTCAAAAAAATGAAATTAAAAAAAGATCAATTTGTAATAAGTAAATATAGGGAGATCCATTGACCATTCAATAGGGGTCTTCAAAAAAAGGTTTGAAAATAACTTTTAGTTTAAAAATAATTATTATATTAATTATATAAAAAATATTTAAATAATCAAGCAAGTAAATAATACATAAATATAATAGAAAAAAATAAGTTTTTATTTTTTGAAAATAATTTCAAAATAAAGTGCATAAATGTTTTGGAGAGAACGAGGTATTGCACGTTGAAATCCAATTTAAGATGAATTAGTTATGAATTTTTTGCGGTTTAAAAGCAATAAAAACTAATTTTAAAATAGCTTTAAAATAATTATTATTTGAAAAAAATAATTATTAAATAAAATTAAAATGATAATCTTCTAAAATTTAACATTTATTTAATAAAATAATAAAAATAATAATAATAGTTTTAAAATAATAATAATGGTAATAATAATAACAATTACAACAATTACACTAGTTTTAAAATAATAATAATAATAATAATAATAATAATTTTAAGATAATACTAGTAATAGTAATAATAGTAATTTTCAAAATAATAATATAATAATATAATGAAAGCAATTATAATTAAAATAATTTAATTTAAAACAAAAGGAAATAAAAATAACATTAAAATATGCATAATTTCAAAATAATAATAATAATAATAACAAAATAGTAACTAAACTAATTAAAATAAAAATAATTAAACTAATTATTAAAAATCAAAACAAATATAATTTAAAATAATAATAATAAAATTAAATTCACTATTTTAATAATAATTCTAAAAATATATAATATTTTTAATTAAAAATAATTTTAAATTAAGGAGAATAATTTTTTGAAAATTTTAATATATAATTCTAATATTTTTAACTTTTTAAAAAATTAAATAATTATTTAAATGATTGCATATTTAAAAATAGGTTTAAAATAAATTAAAATTAATTTTAAATAAAACCGGAAGCTAAACGACACCTGGCTGCCTAAGGTTGGTGGATTCAAACTATGGCAGTGGCGGCGGGGCACGCGTCGCAAGCAAATTGTAGCCACGGTCCTCGAGCACGCGCTTCCCAATCATTGGCAATGATTGTCAAGCAATCATTGCCAATCATTGGCGAACGGCGCATCGGCTGACTTATCCAATTCAGCAATGCGCTGCTCGATCGGATCTCTAGCAATTTGGATGGACGCTCCAGATCTCGCCTGGCGAAATCGCGGACTGTGAGATCGAGCTTCACGGTCAGATCAAACCATGAAACAACAGAATTAGTGTTGTTGATCGCGAGATCAACAGTTCTGATCGTACATAAGGGAAACCTACGTAAACTGAACCCTAATATGGGGATTTCTCCTCGTTCTCTCGATCTGTTGGATCAAACATGATGAAATTTTAAACACAGAACATACGAGTGAAGAGCATTCATGGGTAAATAATATTTCGATCTAAGACGTAGTAAATAAAATGTTATTTAAATCTAAGTTCCCTAAACTAGGGTTTGTGATATACCTCAATCCACACGGTGGGTTCAGTAGTTATTGGGCTTATTGAGCTTGTAGATTGTCCACGAAAAAGTTCCTAGTTGATCCCACTCCTTCATTCGTGATCGAGAGGGAGAAGCCAAGGAAGGGAACACATCTCGGGTTTGCCGGAGGATCATCGCCGGCGGCCTTGACCGGTTTGTCTTTCCTTGGAAATGGTAGGGGAGGGTGGTGGGAGCTCTCAAACCAAACCTCATAGGCTGAGGTTTCTTGGAGAGAGAGGAAGAGTCAAAAGTCCTCAATCAACCCTAATTTCTTCTATTTAAACATTCCAAACCTATCAACAACGGTTAGGATCAAATCACAAGTCAATTAGGAGGAAAATCCAATAGATTTGGCCATGGTTTCAATTCAAATATCTTTGGAATCAATTGGGCATTAAATGGGCTTTAATTAGGCATTAAATTAGTCGAATTGGCTTCATGAGGCTTAGGTTGACCAAGTCAAAGCTTGACTTGGTCAACTTAGCTTATTAGGTCAAGAGAGGTTAGGGTTTGAGCCAAAGAACCTCTTTAATCATTTAAGATTGGAATTAAGACTCAAAAAGGGTTTCATAGGTCAACCTAGGTTGACCGGGTCAACCAGGGCATGAATCAAGGCCCAATGGGTTAGGTCTGACCCTGAGTCCAGTGAAGTGGGCATTTGAGTCCAAGAGGGCTTAAAATTGATTTAAAATCAAATTGGGGTTAAATAGGCTAAAGGGGTCAATATGGGTAAACCCTGGTTGACTTGGCCAACCAGGTTGATCCAGAGCATAGGTTTGAGCTCAAGAGACTTGGTCTGACCCATGGGACCCAAGGAAGGTGAGAGGTTGAGCATAGAAGGTTTGAATTGGATTTAAAATCAAGTATGGAGAGTTTGGGTCAATCTGGGTCAATCTAGGTTAACCTGGTCAACCAGGGTTAACCAAGGCTTGTGCCTGGGCTCAATAGACTTAGTTTGACCTAAAGAATTAATTGGGTGGGGTCTTGGGACCTAGCTTGGTCAAATTGACCAAGTCAAACTCTTTGACCAAGAGTTTGGGCTAAAGAGAAGTCAATAGAGATGAAAGAATTTCTTACCTTACTAAACTTTTTAATATTATTTTGAAGACTAAAAAGATAACAGATGAGTGGAGAATGAGTGTGTTAATTCCTATTTTTAAGAATAAAGGTGATGCACAAGATTGTGTGGATTATAGAAGAATTAAGTTAATGTGTCATACTTTAATACTATGGGAGCGAGTTCTGAAGTGTAGGTTATAGTGTGATACTAATGTTTTTTAAAAATGAATTTGGATTCATGCCGGGTAGGTCTATTATGGAAGCCATATATTTATTGAGAGGTTTGATGAGGAAATATAGAGAGAATAAGGATGATTTACATATGATATTTATTGAATTAGAGAAATCATATGATAAAGTTCCAAGAGAAGTGCTATGAAGAGCCCTTGAAAAGACAAGAGTTTACAATGCTTATATTCAAATCATTAAAGATATATATGCAGTAGCAATTACTTGTGGTCAAACACAATGTGGTTTGACCAAGTATTTTCTTATTTTTGTTGGATTACATAAAGGATCAGCCTTAAGCCCATATCTTTTTGCTTTAGTCATGGATGTTCTCATTAGACATTTACAAAAGGATTTACCTTGGTGTATGCTTTTTGCTGATAATATTCTTTTTGTTGATAAGACTAGATAGGGAGTTAAAGGTAAACTTGAATTATGGAGGTCAACCTTAGAGTCTAAAGGCTTTCGCTTGAGTAGATCTAAAACTAAATATATTGAGTGTAATTTTAGTAGTAATAGACCTAGTGAAGATATTGTGACTTTGGGCGATCAAGTCATTAATAAGAGTACAAGTTTTAGATATCTTGGATCTATTGTACATATTGATGGTGAAAAAGATGGGGATATTATCAATAGAATTCAAGTTGGATGGTTGAAGTAGAGGAATGCATCGGGCTTGTTGAGTGATAGAAAAGTCTCCCTTAAACTTTAGGGAAAATTCTATAAAATGGTGGTGAGACCTGCAATGCTTCATGGTGTTGAATGTTAGCCATTAAAAGAGAAGCATAACACTAAGTTAAGTGTTGCAGAGATGAGGATGCTCAGGTGGATAAGTGGCTTTACCCAGAGAGATATGATACGAAATGAGCATATACGTGAAAAGGTTGAAGTAGCGCCAGTGGAATATAAGATTAGAGTGAGTCTCCTTAGATGGTTTGGTTACATAAAATTGTGGCCTTCCGATGACCCGATTAGGAAAGTAGAGGTATTATATTTGACTTATGTTAAGAAAGGTAAAGGTGGACCTAAAAAGACTTGGTTAGAAAACATTAGAAATGGTATTTCTTTATTAGATTTAAACTAGAATTTGACTTTTAACACGACACAATGGAGAAAAAGGATTCATGTTCTCGACCCCACGTAGTGGGACAAAGGCTAGATGATGATGATGATGATGTTGTTGTATTGAAAGACAATTAATGGTGAATGTTAGAAGTTCAAAGATGATGGGTGATTAATTTAGTTGCTCTCTTAACATTAAGGGGAGACAAAATAACCAAAAATGCACGTGTAAATGTAGATTGACAACCTATGCAAGGTTGTGAGGATGATGTAGTTGATGTTAGTCAATGGCTAGCGCCAAGATGGGGATAATGGAAGGTATCAAGATTGGGTGATAAATATAGTCAATCTTAGAACCAATACCCAATAATGAATGCAGCTCTAAACTCTTATATGTTTTTATTTATTTATTTATTTATTTATATTATGAATCTTGGATTTCGTTCAATTTAAGAGGCTCTCTTCAATTTCTAGAAATTTGGCCTATTTAAAAAATTATGGAGTTGTTTTCAATCATTTTTGCAAATATTTAGAAGATTCTTAGACAAGTTTAATCGTTTACTTTTGTTCATAAAATAATTTTTTGACATCATAGTTTCTCCTTATCCAATCGCTCATTTTTAATATGAGCATCAATATTTTGGAGTATGTTTAGACTCCAATTAGTCTTTCGTAGTTTTGAATTATTTCATTTGAGTACATAATTTAGACTTAGTTGAGATCATATCCAGTTTTTCTTTGATTCAGTGAATTTATCTCATTAAATCGTACTATTTCAAAATGAAATTTAAATTATAACATATTCAATTTTGATCAGATGAACTTGCAAATAGCATATCAATTATGCCTCTTTAATGCTATGATGGTTCAAATTATTTACAATGATGGATCTT
>JACXSL010001128.1:0-40063 GCA_019514585.1 Dendrobium officinale
AAACTCAGAATGTTGAGTTTTATTTTCAAACATAATGGTTATAACAAAAATTAAGAGAAAATCAGGAGGCCTGGACATGACTCTTTCACTACAAGGACTAGCTTAGAGTGAAATGTCATAATCCAGATTTGGCTTAAGAGTTGGGTTTTCGTTGCATATGTTCAATTACAACAGAATATTATAAGAGGACACACAGCAACGAAAATTGAAGTCGATTTAAAAGATTTTTAAAGAGATGTTGAATTTTTTGAAAATCCGATAGAGTCTTCCTTATTTTGAAACTCAATGTGTTGAATTCACACTCAACATAAAGGTTTACAAATTTGCAGGGAAGACTCTTAAAAAGTCGACCTGACTCTTTCATTTCACCAATTGAATTGGGATGAAATGTCAAATATAGACTTTACCGGAAGAAATCGATCAAATTTAAAGGCGTGTATATTCTATCACTTGTACTGAATTATAAGAGTTTACAACTCTGCACCTAGTGAGGATTTGAAAGAGATTGTATTTTACTTAAGGATTGAAATTTTGATTTTGAAATTGACGAGTCTTCTATAAATTGTGAAACTTAGCACGCTAGTTATTTACTCGCATGCAAGTTTGCAACATATACAAAAGAACTTGGCTTGACTCTTTCGCTCTACCAATTAACTTGGAGGCAAAATGTCAAAGCCCGACTTCGACAGAGGATTCCTACGCTCACCTCTCTTTTCACAAGTCTTAATTGAGTTGGTCGCACTCACCCAAGGGAGAAATGGGTAGAGGGACCAACGAAGAGAAAGGTAGTCAAGACTACCGATTCAATAAAATTCATACCGCTATTAAAGATGGAGAGAGAGATTTTCCCCAGCGGAGTCGCCATTTTTTTGTTTTGATTAAAAAAATATATATCATTTAAGTATATATAATTTTGGAAAATATTTAATTATTTTTGGGAATATTGAATTTCCCAAAGATAATTAATTTAAGTTTTAAAAGATATCAATTTTAATTTTGAAAAATTAAATCTGAGTTATTAAATCTCCTACGAGCGCAAGCCCTCGTAGTTAATTACATCGTAGGAAATTGGAATTTCCTACGAAAACTCTCGATTAAAATAGCGGTTTAAATTTTATTTAAGATTTCAAAGTTAGACATCAAAGGAAGAAAGGGGTAGGAATTTCAAGTGGTATTGGTTCAAGTTTGAGCAATTATTTTCAGAGTCAAAGGAAGAGGAGTAGGGAGTATTTTTGAGATTCTGAAACAATTCAGAAAACACTCCAACCTATCCTAAGCGTTGGGCTTAAATTTGATTGAAAGAAATTTTTAGTTTAAGTGGTCAATTTTATTAGAAATTTGGGATTCAATTCCCGGAAGTTGAGGTCTTATGGACCGAGCCAGCCTCAGAACCTAAGTCTAAATTGGGTACTAAAAAGTGACCCGAACCTAGCTAGTGCAATACAAATCTGGACTTACCCCGGGGATTGGGGAGAGCCAGCTAAACCACCTAGGCGCTTTAAAATCATGTATCAAGTCATTTAATGTTAGAATGGGTAGGGACGTTGTTTAAGAAAAGTTTTTGAGAATGGGGCCGACATCTAGAGCGGATCCTAATTGGCCCCTTTGACTTATGTTGGGTTTAATGCTTAAGCTAATGTAATTAAAGATTTAAAGAGTTTTTAAATTAGTTGCTAATATGATGCATGCTAATCGACTCAATTAAAAATTTGAATTTTAATGAATGCTATGAAATGAAAACTTCCGGCGGTCCCGGGCTTACTTCTTAAATCGTTAGAATTTCTATGTGAGCTTAAAGTTTTTAATTTGATTTAAGTAGAAAAATTTTATTAAGTCCTTAAGAGCCTACAGTCGGATTCCAGGTCAAATCAAAGTCGGCATGCAGGTAAAAAGACTAGAAAAACAGGTATCTCTAATGCGCAATCAATTTAAATAAATCAATCAAATTAAATATATCAAATTGAATGTCCGTAGGCAAGTGCCTCTTATTTATTACATCACAGAATTTTGCAGAAAATTAAAGTGGCCGGGTACCACTGACAACAAACCCGGATTTCTAATCCTAAATCAAATGAATTTGAGATTTGGGATTCTTCTGGTTGTCCATTCCTTCATCTTCTCACGAACACCTTGATTCTTCGGTTCCGGATACCCAAATGAAAAGAGACTCCCCCTTAATCGGGGGTGTTATCTTTCCTCTTTGGATATTTGAAAGAGATCCTAATTTGATTTCCAAATGGAAGAAGACTCTCCCCTTTAGGGATGTCTTCACCTCTTTGGAAATCAAGTTGGATCAAATTTCCCAAATTCAAATCATTTTTAAGTATTTACAACCTTTACACAATCAAATTTACATCTCGATTAAAAAAAGAAAATCTAGACTCAATCCTGCAAGGTTTATCCTAATAATCAAACAGTTATATTTATAGCCCCAAGCAGTTAATATTTGATCTCAAGCAGTTAATATTTGATCTCAAGCAGTTGATATATTTGAAATTTAAATGCTCAACAGAGTGCAGTAAATAAACAAACAATCAATCAATTCTGAACTAGCAAACAGCATGCAGTGAAAAACTCGAAAATCGGCACACAGCGAGAAAGTAAACACCGGCCTAGCCTAGAACTAGAGTCGGTTGTCCTAGCAAACCATCTAAAGTGTGTGAGGTAGGCTGTGTGGTTTTGATATGTCCTAAATAGGATCATTAATTAAAGTAGATTAAGGTTCAATTGGTTGATAGGCTTAAGGGAAATTTAATTAAAGTTTAAGTATTAATAGTTTGAAGTCAATTTTAAGATTGATTCTTAATTATTGATTGAATATCACCTTTGTTTCACACCGAGGCCGTGAAGTTTATTTCACCTTCCTTGGGGCTAATTTAATAGCCTCGTAGGCCTGGGTTACCCAGTGGTACCCAGTATAATTAAGTGATTTGATTTGATTAAAGTTTGAAAGTTAATGAAATTTTAAATAAGGGTTTGTTGATTACTGATTTTGAGGTTAATTAAACATTTCTGGAGTTTTAAAGTGAATTTGAGTTTTTTTTAGGATTTTTTCTGAATATTTTAATCGTTTAATTAAAGGGTCAAAAGTTGACTTTTTAATTAAGGGTGTTTTCTGGAATGTTAATATTTTATTAAAATACTAGACCTTACTACGATCAGTTAGACAGTAAGTATGTTGAAATCGGATTTTTTTCTACATTAAGTTACGAAGGTTTGAAGTTTTTGAACTGATTTTAACTACGGTTTGACCAATTTGTTGACTTTTTGAATTTGATATTTTTTTCTGGAAGTTTAATATTTTTAAATAAATATTAGATATTAATGTGAGTCGAATGCAAGTGAGTTTGACTGATTTGGATTTTTCTGGAATTAGTTATGAAGGTTCAAAGTTTATGTATTTGTTGATTTTTTGAAAAAATCCTTAATTAAAGGCCCTTTTTGTAATTTTGTTCCAAATGAGATCCGACTCCTTGAAATCAGCTCCAAAGGTCAGGAATGACCTAAGGAGAGATTCCAAAGTGTTTGGGAAATTTTTGGAATTTTTAATAATTATTAAATAATTATATTAATTAAAATATTGATTTTCAATTAAAATTAAATTAAGGCTTAGTTTGCTGTCAAATAATTTTGGTTTTAATTTTCATTTGGTTAAGGGTATGATTATGGTCAGTTAGAGGTCTTATTCATATTTTTGGGTTTTAAAATGGATTTATTACATTTTCTGGAAGGGTTTTGGGGCTTAATTAAGGATTTGGACTTAGGAAATTTAATTAAGGGCCTTAATGACTTCCAAAACCAGTGAAATTTTTCCTAGTGGCTGTAAATGTCACTAAGTTTCAAGTGTTTGAAGTTTCAAGTTAAAATGGTGTGTATCCTAATTTCTAGAATTTCTCTAAGTTCTCTACACATAAGTCCATAATTATTGTCCTTAAATATGTCACTAAGTTTGATAGGTTTGAATCAATGTTTTAACTAACCCTTGACTAAGCATGAAAAGAACATTCAATAACAATCAATTCCTAGATCTAGGAGAGCCTTAAACTATGTGCAAGTGTGTGTATCCTAAGCATGCAAATAAATAACGATGAGATTAGTGAACAATCAAATCATGATTACTCACTAATCAAATCCCCATTAATTCAATTCAATTATGCTTAATCTAGATTTAAAATCTCAATGAATCTCTCAAAGGTAAAGATTTAAATTCATATAGTTTTAAAAATAGGTTTTAAAAATAGACCTATATATGTATATATATATAAAGATAAACTCATATATACATAAATAAATATTTTAAAATAAGATAATTAAAAATATTATCAAAATTATTTTAATATATCAATGAGAGATCCTCTGATTAAAATTTCAAGTCGGTTTCAAAGTGCTTTTAAAAGAATTTAAGTATGCATATAATTTTAAAATGATTTGATTTTTAAAATTATATATAAAATACAAATAATGATTTGAATAAATCCAAATAACATCAAAATTAACTCAAATAACTTTTGGAAAGTTCCCTGAAAATTCAAGATAGATTGAAATTAAATTTTTTTTAAATTTTGAAATATCTGGATTTATTTTAATTAAATATTAATTAAAATAATCTAATAGTTAATATTTAAAATTATTTTAAAATATATAGAGTATTTTAAAAAAGTAATTTTATTTTTAAATTGAAGGCCTTGAGAAACCGAGCAGTTTGATATATAATACTTAATTTTTTAAAAAAGTATTTAATTTTTAATATTTTTTTGAAGTTTCTGGTAATTAAAATAGTTAAAATACTAATTAGAATTAATTAACAGGTAATGGCGGCGCGGCTGACACGTGGCAGGCTGGGATTCGACCACGGAACTGCGGGGCGGCTGAGTGGCCACGTGGCGCGTTCTGGTTCGGCCGACCAACACGCGGCGGCGGCGGTCAAGTGGGCCCACGCGGTTTCGAAAACCGCGGCACTTAACCACGTCGGCAGATCTCGCACGCCGTCCGATCCTCGCGGGTTCCATCCAACGGCAGGGATCAAATCCCGCCGTTTGATCTCGGTTAACGAGATCGAACGACGGGGAGCTCATCCCGTGATCTCAAATGGACGGTTGAGATCGCGCTGGGCGGGATAAGGTTGATCGCGCGGTCAGATAGAGCCGGGAAAGGATCAACCTGGACCGTTGATCATGGAATCAACGGTCCAGAAAATGCGCAGCTCATGCACGCTACGAACCGGAGCCCTAAATAAAGAAATGGCTCGTTCTCTCAACAAACTCGATTAAATCAAATAAAAAATTTTAGACCTGGATTTTCTGAATGAACAGAATTTTTTGGGGATATTTTTTTTAGCTTAAAAGGATCTTTATTAAAAGTTATTTAGACTAGTGTAATCTAAGCTAGGGTTTGAGTTTTTCACCTAGATTTCGGACGGATTGAACCGCTTAATGATTTGTTGCATTTGTGGACTGTCCACGCTCCATTTTGTAGAAGACACCTTGGCTTGAAAGCTCCTGGATCAAGTGCTATAGTTCCTCGAACGGATTTGGGATAAGTTCGCCGGGAAGCTTGCCGGAAAGGGCCTTGACCGGCGGGATTTGAGTGGGGATGTGTTGAGGAGTCTCTGGGGAGCTTAAACGAGCAAAGATATCGAGTAGAGTGGCTTGAAGGAGAGAGAGAGGGTCCAAGGGAGAATGACGGCTCAAAATGAGGTTCTACCCTATTCAAGCAGCCCTAGATCTATTGGACGGCTAGGATCATTTGATTGCATCTCTGGATGGCTGCCACCTGCCCCTGAAGTGGTTGGAAAGCTGGGATCAAGGACAGCCCAAGTACATCCATGTGGAGAGGTCTTATTGGTCTCACAAGGGCTTTGGGACCACTTGGGCTGGTTAGTTTTGAATCTAGGGATTAGGAGGAGCTTAGGAAACTTCCCAGAAGATGATTAGGACTGCTGGAGTGGAGTGGATTTGAAAGGAATTAAATTTTAACATATGAACTTAATCATTTAAAGGAGTTTTAAAGGTTTGTTGACCAGTTTGACTGGTCAACAATCAGTTTGACTGCCTAGGTGGCATAGAGGGATGTCTTGGGTGCTGGAGTGTTAAGGGCTTAAGGAAATACATTAGGAGTTTTAGGGTTCAAGCCATTTGGACATTTAAAGGGTTGTTGACCAAATGTTGACTGGTCAATACCCAAGTGGACTGCTGATGTGGCATCCAAGTGGCCTCAAAGATTGATTAAAATGAATCAAAACCAAAGCCAAGTGAAGGGATGGGAGGTTTGAATTTGATATGGGGTTTGGAATAGATTTGACCAAACTCATAGAGTTGACTTAGTCAACTCTAAATGGGTTTGATTTTCCAGAGTTTAAAGCATGGTTGGACCATGTTTTTGAGTTGATTTTGAAGCTTTGAAATGGACTCAATGGATTAAATGGGTTAAAATAAACCATTAGAGCCTTAAGGGAAATTTTGAGTCAACCTAGGTTGACTGGATCAACCAGGTGGGTCTAGGGTCTAGAAATGGGTTCAACATATTCAAAGTGACATTTAAAGTCTATTGGGTGTGGTCACAAGTCCTAGGGAAGTCATTTGGTTCAAAATACCTGTTTGGATCCTTTAAAGGGCCTTTTGGGTCAAACCTGTTGACTTGGTCAACCAGGTTGACCCAAGGGTTGGGAATGGGTCCAACAAATTTGAAATGACATTTGAAACTTGCTAGAGGTGGTTGCGTTCAATTCGGAGTTCATTTGGTTTAGAAATCAATATTTGAGCCCCATAGGGGTATTTTGGTCATTTTGACCCCTGGTCAATTGGGGGGTCAAAGTGGGTCCAGAAAAATCCAGTTTAATGATCAACATATCAAGATTAAATGTCTGGAAGTGACTAGAGGCTTTGGTGAAGGCTCTAAGGTCAGAATCTTCAAAGTGACAGGGTCCAGTGGCATAGGCTGTAAATATTTGAAGGTTTTACAGCCTATGGATTTTGATTAAGTTTTTGAGGTTATAGACCTCAGAATGGGCTCAAATTTGGAGGGTTGCCTCCAGAGACATGTCCCATCAGTATGCAACTGACAGACTCTGAATCGGAGGTCATTAGGCTGGGTTTTGAAATGTTTGAAAATCCATAAGAAAAAGGCTTTTGAGACTTGGCCTTTGGACTTAGGATTTGAATTTGAATTTTGGATTTGATCTGGATTTTGAGTTTGATTGATTGGACTTGGGGTGCCTAAATCATTTATGACTATTTGAGAGAATCATAAGTGATTAGACCAAATTAAGGTTTGATAGAAGAATGGTTCAAAGTCTAGATCAGGGATTGAGTTGCCTAGGAATCTAGACATGATTGACTAGGTTTGAAATCTAGGTTGATTTGAAGTCAAGGTTGATCAGGAGTTTGAATTGATTTGAATCTAACTCTGTCCTAGAATCTAGAAGAATTCTAGGGGCTAGACTTTAGAAGGGTTGTAGGATCTAAGAAATCCTAGAGTCTACGAAAATCCTAGAGTCTGGAGTCTAGAAGTCCTGGGATCTAGAGTAGATCCTAGTGTCTGTATTCTAGGAGAATCCTATGTTCTAGATTGATCTGGAAGGATCCTAGGGTCAGGATAGGTCCTAGGATCTAGAGTCTAGATTGATATAGGGTCAGGATTGATCTGGAGTTTGGATGGGTCCCTAGTGACCTCATACAAAAAATGAGGTCAACAAATGGACCCCCCAATATGTGTAATAGAATGAAATTCTATTGCACATATTGGCGTTGACCGAAAAAAGGTCAAGTCTGGAGTTTTTGGTCCTAAGGATAGGAAAAATTTATCCCTGGGGAATCAAGGTTTGAATTGATACTAAGGTAGTGCCACAAAGGGCGTACTCTACCACTAGCGAGTCGAATCCTAAAGGAAGAAAAGGTTCTATCCCTAAAGGAAAAGAAAGCCTAGGTGATCCTATAGGAAGAGAGAATTCCTAAATATAAAGGATCGGATTTGAGTTTTGAATCTAAAGGAAAGGGTGGCCTAACCTCTGAGTTTGAATTTGGAATAGATTCTAAGGGAAGGGAAGACCTAACCCTAGAGGATTGAGTTTTGAATTGGTTCTAAGGAAAGGGAAAACCTAACCCTAGAGAATTGGATATTGAATTGATACTAGGGTAGTGCCACTAAGGGCGTACTCTACCACTAGCAGATCTGATCCTAAGGGAAAAGAGTACCTAAACCCTAAGGAAGAGAAGGAAAGAATGATCATATGGAAAGGAAGAAATCCTAACTACAGAAGATCGAATTTGAATTTGATACTAGGGTAGTGCCACGAGGGGCATACTCTGCCACTAGTAGATCTAATCCTAAGGAGAGAAAGCACGATGAATCACATCTATCCTTAAGGAAGAGAAAACTGGATGATCTTGTGGGAAGGAAGCATTGCTTCCCACAAAAGATCGGATCTGGAGTTTGAATTTAGGATGGTGCCACTGAGGGCGTACTCCATCACTAAAGAATGATCTCGTGGAGAGGAAACTTGCTCTATACGAAAGATCTAGTCTGGAATTTAAAACTAGGATGGTGCCACATAGGGCGTGCTCCACCACTAGCGGATCTAATCCTAAGGAGAGAAAGCACGATGACTCACATCTATCCTTAAGGAAAAGAAAACTAGAATGATCTCGTGGGAAGGAAGCATTGCTTCCACGAAAGATCGGATCTAGATTTGAAGTTTAGGACGGTGCCACGAAGGGCGTACTCCATCACTAAAGAATGGTCTCGTGGAGAGGAAACTTGCTCTACACAAAGAACCACGTCTGGATGATCATATGTGGAGGAAACTTGTTCCACATAGAGGATCGGGTCTGGATGATCGGATGTAGAGGAAACTTGCTCTACACAACGAATCAAATTTGAAATGATCTTATATAGAGGAAACTTGCTCTATATAAAATCAGGTCTAGAATGATCATGGGTAGAGGAAACTTGCTCTACGGATGATCGGGTCAGGATTGATCATGTGCAAAGGAAACTTGCTTTACACAGATGATCAGGTTTGAATGATCGTATATAGAGGAAACTTGCTCTATATAGAGGATCGGATCTGGAATGATCGTATGTGAAGGAAACTTGCTTCACATAGAGGATCGAGTCTGGATGATCGTATGTAGAGGAAACTTGCTCTACACAGTAGATCAGATTTGAAATGATCATATGTGAAGGAAACTTGCTTCACATAGAGGATCAAGTCTGGATGATCATATGTAGAGAAAACTTGCTCTACACAGCGGATCAGATCTGGAATGATCGTATGTGAAGGAAACTTGCTTCACACAGAGGATCGAGTCTGGATGATCGTATGTAGAAGAAACTTGCTATACACAGCGGATCGGATTTGAAATGATCGTATGTGAAGGAAACTTGCTTCACACAGAGGATCGAGTCTGGATGATCGTATGTAGAGGAAACTTGCTCTACACAGCGGATCAGATTTGAAATGATCTTATATAGAAGAAACTTGCTCTATATAAAATCAGGTCTGGAATGATCATGGGTAGAGGAAACTTGTTCTACGGATGATCGGGTCAGGATTGATCATATGTAAAGGAAACTTGCTTTACATAAAAGATCAAATTTGAAAGATTAGATATAGAGGAAACTTGCTCTATATAAAATCAGGATCAAAATGATCATTGGTAGAGGAAACTTGCTCTACGGATGATCGGATCTAGATTGATCATGTGCAAAGGAAACTTACTTTACACAAATGATCAAATTTGAAAAATCGTATATAGAGGAAACTTGCTCTATATAAGATCAAGATTAAAATGATCATGGGTAGAGGAAACTTGCTCTACGGATGATCGGATCTAGATTGATCATGTGCAAAGGAAACTTGCTTTACACAAATGATCAAATTTGAAAAATCGTATATAGAGGAAACTTGCTCTATATAAGATCAAGATTAAAATGATCATGGGTAGAGGAAACTTGCTCTACGGATGATCGTATCTGGATTGATCATGTGTAAAGGAAACTTGCTTTACACAGGTGATCAAATCTGGATTAATCGTATGTAGAGGAAACTTGCTCTACATAGAGGATCTGGTCTGGAATGATCGTATATGGAGGAAACTTGCTTCATATAGAGGATCGGGTTTGAATGATCGTATATAGAGGAAACTTGCTCTATATAGAGGATCGGATCTGGAATGATCATATGTGAAGGAAACTTGCTTCACATAGAGGATCAGATTTGAAATTAGAATTTGAGATTTGAAAGTTTTAAATTTGAATTGATTTGATTTTGGATTTGAATGTGTTTGAATTTGAAAGTCGATTTTGAATTTGATTTTGAGAAAAAGTTTGAATATGAAATTTGATTTGATGAATTTAATTCTGAAGATTTTTTGAATCTGGATTTTGAATTGATTTTTGAATTCAAAAGATGCTTGAATTTGATTTTAAATTTTGAGTTTGGAGAATTTGATTTGATTGAATTTTGACTTGTTTGAACTTGAAGAGTTTGAATTTGATTTGGTTTTGAATTTGAATGTATTTGAATTTGAAGTTTGATTTTGAATTAATAAATTTCTTTAATCCAGGAAATTTGAAGATTTTTATTGACTTTGAATTTGACACTCATCTGGCATGGTACTTCCTGAAGAGCCTCCCCAACATTTAAAAATATCGGGTGGCATTCTCCAGGGTTGATCAATTAATGTTTGAAATTTTCTTGAAGATCGTCTCTACGACAGGGGGAAAGCCTTGTACTAGTTCAAACTCCTCCACCAATCTCTCGGTAGACTAAGATATGCATCCTAAGAACCAAGACCAAGTCGCCTACTTGGAAGGTTCTAAGTTGCTCTATCTTATCACGAGCTTTAACCAGTCAAGCTTTGTACGATTCTGAGTTTTATTGAGCCTTGAAGACAAAGCTCTGCAAGGCCTCGAGCTCCTCAAATTGGAGTCGGGCACTCTGCTCAGTCGTGGTTTGATTTTGAACCTCAATTTCCAGCACTACAAAATACTCCTCTAATGGGGTTCGATCTTGGACCCAATATAGAGTGTAATTTTGTTGAAAAGGCCTTAAAGGAAAAGATGCCTACACGTAAGGACTTACACACATTTCTCAAGGACATGATTTGAATTCTTTTCAAGAATAGAGGATTCAATCTTTCTATAAAAAAAAATTCCTCTAACTGTATGGACCCTGTCGGAACGACATGTGGGAACAAATTTAGAAGTGCAATGAGAAGTAGTGTTGACTCCATCAAACCTTAAAAAGGTTTAAGAATTTAGGTTTTGTTGACCCAGACCAAGTTTCGTAGAAACTGAACTGGGGTTTCCCTTGAATAGACTTTGAATTAAAATTAACCACAAAGAGTTTAAGTTGAAAGTAGAAATTTGATCTTTTCAATTTTCTTGCACGATTTTCTTCTATCTGATAGATAATTCATGCATGTTGAAGAATCTAAATTCAGGATTTTCAAAGTCAAGTATTTAATGGTGATCATGTTTTTTTTTTTTTTGAGATTTAAGGATTTAAAGGGAGGAAGCCATCTTACTCTTCTTCTATTTTTTTGGTGACACAGTTTGCGTATCTTTTGACTTTTTGTGCACTTCGTGCACTTCTTAATTTTTGGCGCATTCGCGCATCTTTTAATTTTTAGCGCATTCACGCATTTCTTGATTTCAACTGAATTCGAGAAGAGGCTCCACTTTCTTTAAATATCTTAAATTAATTGATCTTTTTATTTTGAATGTTGGGATTATATCTCAAGTATTATAGAGTAAAATTTATTCTCTTATACAAGGAAAAGTAATCCTCAAAGCACATTCAATCTTTTGAAAAGAGTATCAACTTGACTTTTGAAAATCATTGAATAGATTTTAGACATGCATGAATCTCCTATTAAGATGGAAGATTGCTAGAAGATTGATAAAATTTTCATTTCTTAAGTCAACTTAAATTTGAGGTAGATTTTAATTCAAAAGTTAAATCAACCCACAAAAGCGGTGGGAGGGAGGTGTATTCAAACATTTGATGGAGTCAACTACAACTCTCTCCTACTTAAGACTTAAAGTAGAGGTCAATTTTCATTAAAAAGAAGAATCAATTCGTCTTGAAAATCTAGATCTAGTACACTTGAGAAACTGGAAAGTTTTCCTTAAAGGTTGCAAGTCTAGGTGGCATGACCCTTATCAACTTGGAATTGAATTCCTACAATCACTTTGAAGGGAGAGACTGTTAAAGGGTCTGCACTATCCCTAGATAACGCGACATCATTACAATCAAAAGATTTATCGCGATAGGACCCCGCTAAAAGTTAAATTTCGACGGCATCACTATCTGACACAATCTTAGATTATTTCCCCCTCTCATTACTACTAGACTATTAGTTAAGAGAGTGGCACCCCCGAGTGGTTTCTACTCCTCCTCCTCTGTAGATGATGTAGTGGGACACGTGTAGTAACGCGCCCTAACATCTTCTAGTAAAGTGGACGGATCATAACCCTCAATTGGGGGCTTATGGCCTATTGCTGGTGATCGCTCTTTGTCGATCGTTATTGACTTAAGGTTTTAATCCTCCTAAGTAGAGGATACTGTGGGTACAAGGGCGACAACGACCTCCATCTTGGGGATGGGGGAGAGTCAACTCCTGACCCTAAAGTAATCTCAACTAAAGGAGACTTTTCTAGTGTCGTGGCAGACAGATCATTCAGTTCTACTCCATTGACTGACAACTTGAAGTTTTGAAATTGTAATCCAAACTGGATTGGATTACCATAGGTGATTTCTTCTACTATCAAGTTTCTATCTAAGGAGAGAACGATTTTCCCAGCCATTTGAGTGTTCAATTTCCTGGAATTAAGAAAGTGGTTTGAATTAATGATTTTTGAAGTGACAATTAAGTTTTGAATTTGATTGATTTACTCAAAATTTTATAACTCAATCGTGCTCAGTTTGCACTGAACACGATGGTTCATAAAATTGATGAGTGAAAATCAAGAATTGAATTTAACTCTTTTGCTACACCAATTGACTTGGGGCAAAATGTTAAATTTTTTATCTAGATTTGAAACCAAATTAAGATTGAATTTATAGTTGAAATCAAACTTGATTTTAAGGTTGATATTGAATTCGACTTGATATTGAATTTGAAACTTAAAGTCAAGTGGATCTTCTTCAAATTTTGTAACTCAATGTATTGAGTTTCACTTAGTCATGTAGGTTCACAAAATTGATATGAAAAATCCAAAAAATTGGGCTTAACTCTTTCATTTCACCAATTGACTTGGGATGAAATGTCAAAGCCTAGAATTGATTGAAAAGTTTTTTGAATTTGTGTTGCATGTATTCAATTACAACAGAATGTTGTAGAGGACACATGGCAACAACAGTTGAAGTAGGTTTGAAATATTTTCCTTCATTTTTGAAACTCAGAATGTTGAGTTTTATTTTCAACATAATGGTTAACAAAAATTAAGAGAAAATCAGGAGGCCTGGACATGACTCTTTCACTACAAGGACTAGCTTAGAGTGAAATGTCATAATCCAGATTTGGCTTAAGAGTTGGGTTTTCGTTGCATATGTTCAATTACAACAGAATATTATAAGAGACACACAGCAACGAAAATTGAAGTCGATTTAAAAGATTTTTAAAGAGATGTTGAATTTTTGAAAATCCGATAGAGTCTTCCTTATTTTGAAACTCAATGTGTTGAATTCACACTCAACATAAAGGTTTACAAATTTGCAGGGAAGACTCTTAAAAGTCGACCTGACTCTTTCATTTCACCAATTGAATTGGGATGAAATGTCAAATATAGACTTTACCGGAAGAATCGATCAAATTTAAAGGCGTGTATATTCTATCACTTGTACTGAATTATAAGAGTTTACAACTCTGCACCTAGTGATAGAATATAGATATCAAAAGGATTTGAAAGAGATTGTATTTTACTTAAGGATTGAAATTTTGATTTTGAAATTGACGAGTCTTCTATAAATTGTGAAACTTAGCACGCTAGTTATTTACTCGCATGCAAGTTTGCAACATATACAAAAGAACTTGGCTTGACTCTTTCGCTCTACCAATTAACTTGGAGGCAAAATGTCAAAGCCCGACTTCGACAGAGGATTCCTACGCTCACCTCTCTTTTCACAAGTCTTAATTGAGTTGGTCGCACTCACCCAAGGGAGAAATGGGTAGAGGGACCCAACGGAGAGAAAGGTAGTCAAGACTACCGATTCAATAAAATTCATACCGCTATTAAAGATGGAGAGAGAGAGATTTTCCCCAGCGGAGTCGCCATTTTTTTGTTTTGATTAAAAAAAAAATATATATCATTTAAGTATATATAATTTTGGAAAATATTTAATTATTTTTTGGGAATATTGAATTTCCCAAAGATAATTAATTTAAGTTTTAAAAGATATCAATTTTAATTTTGAAAAATTAAATCTGAGTTATTAAATCTCCTACGAGCGCAAGCCCTCGTAGTTAATTACATCGTAGGAAATTGGAATTTCCTACGAAAACTCTCGATTAAAATAGCGGTTTAAATTTTTATTTAAGATTTCAAAGTTAGACATCAAAGGAAGAAAGGGGTAGGAATTTCAAGTGGTATTGGTTCAAGTTTGAGCAATTATTTTCAGAGTCAAAGGAAGAGGAGTAGGGAGTATTTTTGAGATTCTGAAACAATTCAGAAAACACTCCAACCTATCCTAAGCGTTGGGCTTAAATTTGATTGAAAGAAAATTTTTAGTTTAAGTGGTCAATTTTATTAGAAATTTGGGATTCAATTCCCGGAAGTTGAGGTCTTATGGACCGAGCCAGCCTCAGAACCTAAGTCTAAATTGGGTACTAAAAAGTGACCCGAACCTAGCTAGTGCAATACAAATCTGGACTTACCCCGGCCTGGATTGGGGAGCCAGCTAAACCACCTAGGCGCTTTTAAAAATCATGTATCAAGTCATTTAATGTTAGAATGGGGTAGGGACGTTGTTTAAGAAAAGTTTTTGAGAATGGGGCCGACATCTAGAGCGGATCCTAATTGGCCCCTTTGACTTATGTTGGGGTTTAATGCTTAAGCTAATGTAATTAAAGATTTAAAGAGTTTTTAAATTAGTTGCTAATATGATGCATGCTAATCGACTCAATTAAAAATTTGAATTTTAATGAATGCTATGAAATGAAAACTTCCGGCGGTCCCGGGCTTACTTCTTAAATCGTTAGAATTTCTATGTGAGCTTAAAGTTTTTAATTTGATTTAAGTAGAAAAATTTTATTAAGTCCTTAAGAGCCTACAGTCGGATTCCAGGTCAAATCAAAGTCGGCATGCAGGTAAAAAGACTAGAAAAACAGGTATCTCTAATGCGCAATCAATTTAAATAAATCAATCAAATTAAATATATCAAATTGAATGTCCGTAGGCAAGTGCCTCTTATTATTACATCACACAAATTTTGCAGAAAATTAAAGTGGCCGGGTACCACTGACAACAACCCGGATTTCTAATCCTAAATCAAATGAATTTGAGATTTGGGATTCTTCTGGTTGTCCATTCCTTCATCTTCTCACGAACACCTTGATTCTTCGGTTCCGGATACCCAAATGAAAAGAGACTCCCCCTTAATCGGGGTGTTATCTTTCCTCTTTGGATATTTGAAAGAGATCCTAATTTGATTTCCAAATGGAAGAAGACTCTCCCCTTTAGGGATGTCTTCACCTCTTTGGAAATCAAGTTGGATCAAATTTCCCAAATTCAAATCATTTTTAAGTAATTACAACCTTTACACAATCAAATTTACATCTCGATTAAAAAAAGAAAATCTAGACTCAATCCTGCAAGGTTATCCTAATAATCAACAGTTATATTTATAGCCCCAAGCAGTTAATATTTGATCTCAAGCAGTTAATATTTGATCTCAAGCAGTTGATATATTTGAAATTTAAATGCTCAACAGAGTGCAGCAGTAAATAAACAAACAATCAATCAATTCTGAACTAGCAAACAGCATGCAGTGAAAACTCGAAAATCCGGCACACAGCGAGAAAGTAAACACCGGCCTAGCCTAGAACTAGAGTCGGTTGTCCTAGCAAACCATCTAAAGTGTGTGAGGTAGGCTGTGTGGTTTTGATATGTCCTAAATAGGATCATTAATTAAAGTAGATTAAGGTTCAATTGGTTGATAGGCTTAAGGGAAATTTAATTAAAGTTTAAGTATTAATAGTTTGAAGTCAATTTTAAGATTGATTCTTAATTATTGATTGAATATCACATTTGTTTCACACCGAGGCCGTGAAGTTTATTTCACCTTCCTTGGGGCTAATTTAATAGCCTCGTAGGCCTGGGTTACCCAGTGGTACCCAGTATAATTAAGTGATTTGATTTGATTAAAGTTTGAAAGTTAATGAATTTTAATTAAGGTTTGTTGATTACTGATTTTGAGGTTAATTAAACATTTCTGGAGTTTTAAAGTGAATTTGAGTTTTTAGGATTTTCTGAATATTTTAATCGTTTAATTAAAGGGTCAAAAGTTGACTTTTTAATTAAGGGTGTTTTCTGGAATGTTAATATTTTATTAAAATACTAGACCTTACTACGATCAGTTAGACAGTAAGTATGTTGAAATCGGATTTTTCTACATTAAGTTACGAAGGTTTGAAGTTTTGAACTGATTTTAACTACGGTTTGACCAATTTGTTGACTTTTTGAATTTGATATTTTTTCTGGAAGTTTAATATTTTTAATAAATATTAGATATTAATGTGAGTCGAATGCAAGTGAGTTTGACTGATTTGGATTTTTCTGGAATTAGTTATGAAGGTTCAAAGTTTATGTATTTGTTGATTTTTTGAAAAAATCCTTAATTAAAGGCCCTTTTTGTAATTTTGTTCCAAATGAGATCCCGACTCCTTGAAATCAGCTCCAAAGGTCAGGAATGACCTAAGGAGAGATTCCAAAGTGTTTGGGAAATTTTTGGAATTTTTAATAATTATTAAATAATTATATTAATTAAATATTGATTTTCAATTAAAATTAAATTAAGGCTTAGTTTGCTGTCAAATAATTTTGGTTTTAATTTTCATTGGTTAAGGGTATGATTATGGTCAGTTAGAGGTCTTACTCATATTTTTTGGGTTTAAAATGGATTTATTACATTTTCTGGAAGGGTTTGGGGCTTAATTAAGGATTTGGACTTAGGAAATTTAATTAAGGGCCTTAATGACTTCCAAAACCAGTGAAAATTTTCCTAGTGGCTGTAAATGTCACTAAGTTCAAGTGTTTGAAGTTTCAAGTTAAAATGGTGTGTATCCTAATTTCTAGAATTTCTCTAAGTTCTCTACACATAAGTCCATAATTATTGTCCTTAATTATGTCACTAAGTTTGATAGGTTTGAATCAATGTTTTAACTAACCCTTGACTAAGCATGAAAAGAACATTCAATAACAATCAATTCCTAGATCTAGGAGAGCCTTAAACTATGTGCAAGTGTGTGTATCCTAAGCATGCAAATAAATAACGATGAGATTAGTGAACAATCAAATCATGATTACTCACTAATCAAATCCCCATTAATTCAATTCAATTATGCTTAATCTAGATTTAAAATCTCAATGAATCTCTCAAAGGTAAAGATTTAAATTCATATAGTTTTAAAATAGGTTTTAAAATAGACCTATATATGTATATATATAAAGATAAACTCATATATACATAAATAAATATTTTAAAATAAGATAATTAAAAATATTATCAAAATTATTTTAATATATCAATGAGAGATCCTCTGATTAAAATTTCAAGTCGGTTTCAAAGTGCTTTTAAAAGAATTTAAGTATGCATATAATTTTAAAATGATTTGATTTTAAAATTATATATAAAATATAAATAATGATTTGAATAAATCCAAATAACATCAAAATTAACTCAAATAACTTTTGGAAAGTTCCCTGAAAATTCAAGATAGATTGAAATTAAATTTTTTTTAAATTTTGAAATATCTGGATTTATTTTAATTAAATATTAATTAAAATAATCTAATAGTTAATATTTAAAATTATTTTAAATATATAGAGTATTTTAAAGTAATTTTATTTTTAAATTGAAGGCCTTGAGAAACCGAGCAGTTTGATATATAATACTTAATTTTTTAAAAAAGTATTTAATTTTTAATATTTTTTTGAAGTTTCTGGTAATTAAAATAGTTAAAATACTAATTAGAATTAATTAACAGGTAATGGCGGCGCGGCTGACACGTGGCAGGCTGGGATTCGACCACGGAACTGCGGGGCGGCTGAGTGGCCACGTGGCGCGTTCTGGTTCGGCCGACACACACGCGGTGGCGGCGGTCAAGTGGGCCCACGCGGTTTCGAAAACCGCGGCACTTAACCACGTCGGCAGATCTCGCACGCCGTCCGATCCTCGCGGGTTCCATCCAACGGCAGGGATCAAATCCCGCCGTTTGATCTCGGTTAACGAGATCGAACGACGGGGAGCTCATCCCGTGATCTCAAATGGACGGTTGAGATCGCGCTGGGCGGGATAAGGTTGATCGCGCGGTCAGATAGAGCCGGGAAAGGATCAACCTGGACCGTTGATCATGGAATCAACGGTCCAGAAAATGCGCAGCTCATGCACGCTACGAACCGGAGCCCTAAATAAAGAAATGGCTCGTTCTCTCAACAAACTCGATTAAATCAAATAAAATTTTAGACCTGGATTTTCTGAATGAACAGAATTTTTGGGGGATATTTTTTTTAGCTTAAAAGGATCTTTATTAAAAGTTATTTAGACTAGTGTAATCTAAGCTAGGGTTTGAGTTTTTCACCTAGATTTCGGACGGATTGAACCGCTTAATGATTTGTTGCATTTGTGGACTGTCCACGCTCCATTTTTGTAGAAGACACCTTGGCTTGAAAGCTCCTGGATCAAGTGCTATAGTTCCTCGAACGGATTTGGGATAAGTTCGCCGGGAAGCTTGCCGGAAAGGGCCTTGACCGGCGGGATTTGAGTGGGGATGTGTTGAGGAGTCTCTGGGGAGCTTAAACGAGCAAAGATATCGAGTAGAGTGGCTTGAAGGAGAGAGAGAGGGTCCAAGGGAGAATGACGGCTCAAAATGAGGTTCTACCCTATTCAAGCAGCCCTAGATCTATTGGACGGCTAGGATCATTTGATTGCATCTCTGGATGGCTGCCACCTGCCCCTGAAGTGGCTGGAAAGCTGGGATCAAGGACAGCCCAAGGACATCCATGTGGAGAGGTCTTATTGGTCTCACAAGGGCTTTGGGACCACTTGGGCTGGTTAGTTTTGAATCTAGGGATTAGGAGGAGCTTAGGAAACTTCCAGAAGATGATTAGGACTGCTGGAGTGGAGTGGATTTGAAAGGATTAAATTTAACATATGAACTTAATCATTTAAAGGAGTTTTAAAGGTTTGTTGACCAGTTTGACTGGTCAACAATCAGTTTGACTGCCTAGGTGGCATAGAGGGATGTCTTGGGTGCTGGAGTGTTATGGGCTTAAGGAAATACATTAGGAGTTTTAGGGTTCAAGCCATTTGGACATTTAAAGGGTTGTTGACCAAATGTTGACTGGTCAATACCTAAGTGGACTGCTGATGTGGCATCCAAGTGGCCTCAAAGATTGATTAAAATGAATCAAAACCAAAGCCAAGTGAAGGGATGGAGGTTTGAATTTGATATGGGGTTTGGAATAGATTTGACCAACTCATAGAGTTGACTTAGTCAACTCTAAATGGGTTTGATTTTCCAGAGTTTAAAGCATGGTTGGACCATGTTTTGAGTTGATTTTGAAGCTTTGAAATGGACTCAATGGATTAAATGGGTTAAAATAACCCATTAGAGCCTTAAGGAAATTTTGAGTCAACCTAGGTTGACTGGATCAACCAGGTGGGTCTAGGGTCTAGAAATGGGTTCAACATATTCAAAGTGACATTTAGAGTCTATTGGGTGTGGTCACAAGTCCTAGGGAAGTCATTTGGTTCAAAATACCTGTTTGGATCCTTAAAGGGCCTTTTGGGTCAAACCTGTTGACTTGGTCAACCAGGTTGACCCAAGGGTTGGGAATGGGTCCAACAAATTTGAAATGACATTTGAAACTTGCTAGAGGTGGTTGCGTTCAATTCGGAGTTCATTTGGTTAGAAATCAATATTTGAGCCCCATAGGGGTATTTTGGTCATTTTGACCCCTGGTCAATTGGGGGTCAAAGTGGGTCCAGAAAAATCCAGTTTAATGATCAACATATCAAGATTAAATGTCTGGAAGTGACTAGAGGCTTTGGTGAAGGCTCTAAGGTCAGAATCTTCAAAGTGACAGGTCCAGTGGCATAGGCTGTAAATATTTGAAGGTTTTACAGCCTATGGATTTTGATTAAGTTTTTGAGGTTATAGACCTCAGAATGGGCTCAAATTTGGAGGGTTGCCTCCAGAGACATGTCCCATCAGTATGCAACTGACAGACTCTGAATCGGAGGTCATTAGGCTGGGTTTTGAAATGTTTGAAAATCCATAAGAAAAGGCTTTTGAGACTTGGCCTTTGGACTTAGGATTTGAATTTGAATTTTGGATTTGATCTGGATTTTGAGTTTGATTGATTGGACTTGGGGTGCCTAAATCATTTATGACTATTTGAGAGAATCATAAGTGATTAGACCAAATTAAGGTTTGATAGAAGAATGGTTCAAAGTCTAGATCAGGGATTGAGTTGCCTAGGAATCTAGACATGATTGACTAGGTTTGAAATCTAGGTTGATTTGAAGTCAAGGTTGATCAGGAGTTTGAATTGATTTGAATCTAACTCTGTCCTAGAATCTAGAAGAATTCTAGGGGCTAGACTTTAGAAGGGTTGTAGGATCTAAGAAATCCTAGAGTCTACGAAAATCCTAGAGTCTGGAGTCTAGAAGTCCTGGGATCTAGAGTAGATCCTAGTGTCTGTATTCTAGGAGAATCCTATGTTCTAGATTGATCTGGAAGGATCCTAGGGTCAGGATAGGTCCTAGGATCTAGAGTCTAGATTGATATAGGGTCAGGATTGATCTGGAGTTTGGATGGGTCCCTAGTGACCTCATACAAAAATGAGGTCAACAGTAGTCTAAGGAAATAAAATGATTTTAAGGGTTATTGCCTTGTTGAACCAATTGTATTGTTTAATCATTCGATTGGAATGTATGATTAAGCCACGAATTTTAATAATTAGCCTTTTTTAGTGATTTTATAATTGTACTGTTTAATCATTCGATTAGACCACTAATCATATAGATTGATCACTAGAATTTTCTGTTGCATGTGTAGAGAAATTTGCTAAGATGAGCTAATTGGGTTTTTAAAAAAAAAAAAATTGTTGGGAAATTATTTTCTCATATTTGATGGATAAGAGTTGGATATCAAAACTGAAATGGAGTAGTGATTATATTGAAGGTGTCGAGAAATTTTTAAAATTTGCAAGTCAAAGTAAAAGTTTAACACAAAAAATTCTATGTCCATGCAAATTATGCATTAAGAGATATTTTCGTGATGTAAAAGATGTCAAGTTGCATTTACTCTTCAAAAGATTTTTTCCTGGATATGTTGTTTGGAAACGACATGGAGAGGAACATGATTTTGTAGCTGAAGTTACAAGATCAGAAACATGTATTTATATTGGTAATGTTATAGAAGTACAAACTCAAGGTGAGCAGCCCAAAACAAATGATATAGATGGATTGTTAAGAGACACATTCTGCTCAGGGAATGCCCATGAAGATAATGCATATATGAAATTTGTGCTGAGAAAGCCTTATTTTTTGATAGTGATATATATATATATATATATATATATATATATATATATATATATATATATATATATATATATATATATATATATATATATATATATATATATATATATATATTGTTTTTTGTTTTTTTTGTTGTGTGTATATATATGAAGAGATTATGCTTAATGAGAAATCTTCATTGAATAATCAATGTAATTGCACGACTTGTTATGTGACATGAATCAAAGATGAATTCACCATTGAATGATGTTGTTATAGAGTTCATACTTAATAAATGATCATCGTCTCACATGTTTCAGAAAAAGCATAGATTGTAGTGCCATAGCCTTCCTTGTAGAACAAATTGGAGAAGCCATCGCCATTAAATATGACCATAACATAATATTGCCATGGGAATTTTTTATCCTAATTAATTGAAAAACTAGCTATGGGCTAAGTTATTTCTGTTTAGAAGTTTCTTCTTCTTACCGCTCGATACCCTCCAATGATAGGAAATAGTTCAAGAGGTCAGTCTTGTTAGGAAATAGTAAGGCTTTATTTTGTTTTGTATTTTTCACCATCAAAATTCACTTTTAGATAGAGCTTTCATTTTGCATCTACAAGGTGAAAAACACAAAGCAAAAAAGAAGTCTTACTAAGTCCTAACAAGACCGGTCTCCTACTATCTAAGAAAAATGCTACCCTAACATTAAAGAATGCATTGGGTGGTGTGCCTAAATATGAAGAAGAAACTTCTGTGTGGAAAAAGCTACAAAAGTTTTAGCGTTGCCTTTGCTTAATTATGATCAAACTTCACTTTGCTGGGAAATAAAATAGGCCATTTATGTAAATAAAAGAAAGCCAACAATAGTTTCAAGATGGAAGCAATTTAAAATGTTGGGTATTCAATTTTTGTTATATGAAACAATTTGTTGGGAATGCATGTGATATGTTCTCAACAGCTGATATGATGTATTTAATTTCTGTTATATTTATGTGATATAGTATATCGTGTTTACTATTTTTATTTTGTTATCTATTTTGTATTCTTAACTATTAGGCCTATTTGATTGAGGAGAAATTATTACGTAGGGAAGTTGAATGATGTCCGGAGGCCAATCAGAATGCTCCACATCATCAATACACAGCTATGTATTGGGTGAATTGGCACGTTTTGATTGGCTTCCGGACTTAGACGTCCGCACATAATAATTTCTATATTCTGAGACACTTAGATTTTGATGTTGTTTTGAGTAATCTGTTATAGTTCTTTTTTGTCACTATTTTATTGAAGATTGAGTACAAATAGCATGCTTTGTCCTTATACTTTGCTATGCTTAGCTTTTGTTATTTTATTTATTAAACAATTAATAAGGTTATGTGTTGCGTAATGAGGTATAGTTTGCTCATGCCTACTATTTTGCATATGTTTTAGGATGGGTAAGGGAAAAGAAAAGGATGAGTAGGGAGAGATTGCATATTCTCATTTATTTGAAGGTATATTTTATTTAGAGATTTAGACGGTCATGACTTTTTTGTTTTTGTACTATATTATTTTTCAACATGTACTATTTTTAAATAATTATTTTAATTATATAAATTGTTGGTATAAATTAAAAAAGATATTTGATGATCGGTATTTTTCATATTATATGAAGTGAATTAGTGACTAAATAATATGTAAAAATTGAAAACTCTAAAATTCTCTCCAAATAGGTTTTAAGGAATTTATCCTATGATAATCCTACCTGATGTGACTATTTTATATTGGGTTTATGTTGGATCACAAAAATTTCTTATACAACAACAACAACATCAAGCATTTATCCCACTATGTGGGGTCGGCTACATGAATCCTTTGTCTCCATTGTGCCATGTTAAAAGTCAAATTCTCGTTTAAATCTAATAAAGAAAAATCATTTCTAATATTTTCTATCCAAGTATTTTTAGGTCAACAAAAATTTCTTATAGGAAGTGAAAAATACGAAGATTTTATGATTTATTTGATTAAATTTATATTTTTATTACAAAAATATGAGGATAATTTTGCACTGATAAAACTTTCACAACGTAAATTTTTATTTTTTATAGAGATTGAGATTTCGAATATTTTCTGAAAAATTATACAACGAGTGTTTTGAAATTTATACTATTTTTATTGAATAGAAAATAATCTACTTGTGGGTCTCCGAAAGGATTCCGCTCGTGTGGTTCGAATGCAAAGGGTACGATCACACTATCCCGTAGGACAAAATGGTCGTAGGCCTTTACACCCGACACAAGCAGGCCGATGGAAGAGCAGATGGAGTTATAGATACGATTAGCCATGGGGGATAGCGGCTTTCACCTACCAACCTCGATGGATAATAATATCTATAACCCAAAATTCACGAGATTTCCCCTATTCGATACATCAGCTCGAATAGGGTTTATTTGATTGTGGGGATCGGTTTCCTACGGGCGCAAGCCCCCGTAGTTAATTACATCCTAGGCCATGACCCAGAAAAACTCTCGATTAAGGATGATGTTTTATTCACTTCTTAATTTGGTGCATAGAAAAAGTTCCTAAGTTCTACTCCGAAGAAGATAAACTCTTCTCTTTATCCGTAGCGATGATTAGACTTTTTAAATGAATAAAGATGTAATTAAGATTTTGAGTTTAAAAGATCAAAAATTGGATTCCTATCCTAAGAGACATGTTCAAAACACATCAGTAATGAAAAGACACTGAGGGGACTTATATGGCCTAAATCCCACAAGGAATCTAAGTAGCCCCAACCTGGATTTACCACCCTGCTCGGAAAGGGGTACCAGCTAAACTCCACCTAGCGTATCAAATCCATGTTGTCCAGTCTTATGCAAATGCAAGAGTGGTAGGAGACAGAAAAGGAAATGGGTATCAAACCCGACTATGAATGGTACTATGCAATGCAAAGTGAACTATCCCTCTATGTTGAAAAGGAACAAAAATGCTGACTTATGGCTATGCATGTGAGGGTAGGGCCAATTAGGATTGGCCAATAGTCACTGCGAAGTGAGCAAGGCTTATTTATTGTAATTTGAAGAAGTGATCCTTTAAAGGAGTCATGAATTAATTTTTTAAAAAAAAAAAAAAAAAAAAATTGGTTTATTTTAATCCTATGTTCATTTTTTATCTTTTCTTAAATAAATTTTAACTTTATAGAAAATTTAACATCCTAAAGAGCTTAACGTTGACTTCGTCCGAGCCACACCCAAACAAAGCAATTTAAGAAACCTAGGAAAAGGCATGCAGTTCTAATGCGCAAACAAAGTAAACACAATAAGCCAACAAAATAGAGTCTCCAAAGTCCATGACAAGTGCCATTCAATATACAACCAAAGTACAGAAAAGTAAGGGTGGCCGGGCTCCACCGACAACAACCCGGGAACGACGCAAATCTTAAAATAAGGCATTTTTATCTCTTCAGTCTTCTTCTTCACATCCTTGATTCGTCTTTGGATCATCTTCAGTCATTCGGGCTCCTTGTAGTGAATGCTCCAAAAGGATGCCCAAATGAAAAAGGAAACTCTCTGTATGAGTTTTCTTTTCCCTTTGGACCCCCTCTAAATTTATAATGCCTTATTTTAATAATTTTCACAAAACTTACTATCAAATACATTACATCAGAAAGAGAAGAAAAATCTAGACTCTCCTACAGGGGTTATCCTAAGCAGTTATAATCAAAATCATCCAAAAAAATCGTCCCACGCAGTTATATATGAATGAAAATGCAGAAAAATAAATCACACTTGGCCGTGCTCTGATTATTGGGGGCTAAGCAGCTGAAGCAGCTACCTAAAGCAGTTATACATTTATTATTATTAATTTTAGCCCCCTTTAGCGCTGTGTAAGCACGGCCACCTGCAGGAAGACAGTATTAGTATGAAAAAGCGTGCCTAACCTATAGGTATTCTAACTCTCACAACAACAGTGCAGAAAAGAAAGCTAGAAAAAACGTTACAGGAAAGCACCACAGAAAAAGCTAACACAAGTAGCAAAAACAAACAGCACACGGGGTCATATGCAGAGCATCACAACACAGAGACAGAAAAGAAAAGCATCGGCCTAACCTAAGACTAGTAGTCGTGTCCTAGCAAACCATTCTAAGTGTAGGTCGTGTGGCTTTGGTAAGTCCTATATGGGATAGTTTAGTTAGAGTTGTTTGTATATTTCTTTGTTTGTTAAAAGGGGCAAAGGAAAGATTTTGATTAAAGTTCAAATATTAATGTTTTAGGATTGATTTTAGGATACTTTATTTTAATGTTTGATTAACTATCACCTTTGTTTCACACCGAGGCCGTGAGGTTTATTTCACCCTCCTTGGGGCTAACTTAATAGCCTCGTAGGCCTGGGTTACCCAGTGATAATCAATTTTTGTTGAATTATTTTAGTTTGTTATGAAAATGAAAAGAAAAGAGTGAATTAAGTATTTTATTAATCAAGTTTGTTGACTAATTTTAGAAATTATTCTAAAGTTTAATATTTAGAAATCTTTTATCCTAATGAATTTTAGCTTATAATTTCATCCCCTAATTAAATTTACTTCTTTTAAATTTTAGATTGGTTGGGAGTTAATTATTATATTAGTTAGATTTGATTTAGGTGTATGACTTAGACTTACAATTTAATGATTATAAGATGTCAATGATAAATTGATTAAGAATTAAATATTTAATATATTTTAAGAATTAGATTAAAATTGGTTGGTTGATTATTAATAGCTTAAGAAAAATCAAACCTAGGAAAGCGTGTCACAAAGTTTTGTTTTAATATTTCTATCCTATAGGGAGCATGCACCCTAAGTCTATATTATCTAAGAATCAATCCTTAATTTTTGTCCTTAAGTGTCATTAAAGTTGTATGACTAAAATGAGTTTTTCTAACCCTTAGGACTTTCGTACATGTGAAAGGGTGTGGGATCTAAAATAAAAGAAAGCAATCCTAGTTATAAAATAAAGTTTCTACAGGATCCTAAACGGTCGGGAGCGTACAATCATGAAGGGTCCCTAAAGGCTTTCTAAGTTTTAAGAGAACTTACTACACCGGGGGCTATGACCCGGTGGTTCCGCCCGTAGCACCCCCCCACCGGAATGAATGGGAGCGACTGATAATCGTATCTGTAGGCTCCTTCGTTTATTAGTCCAAAAGCTCCAAATGTACCTCGCAAGTAAAGGCGGAGAGAAAAGCAGGTGTCAGAAATTCATGCATTTCAATATATAAATCTATACACATATAAAACTCAAGATAGCATTTGAGAATATTTGTGTACATAAGCATGGCATAAAAACTAAAAGGACATATGATCATCTCAATTTTAATCAAAATTCATTAAACACAATGATATCACTAATGAAATTTACCGTTGGGATATATTCAACACATGGTTACTAAAGTACAGAATAGAGAGAGTGAATTATGAATTAATCTATTACTTCGATTGTAATATGCATATTGTTTTAAGAAGCTTACATGTCACCACCTTTAAATTTTTTTTTTTAAGTTCTAATTGGAGCAAAATAACGAAAATATGATTAAGTCATAGGAATTTATATGTATAATACATCATCATTGTCAAAGCAAAGAAATTATATCAACGAAATCTTAAGTTCTCTTTCATTTCTATTAATTAAGAAACATTAATAACTGTTGTTTTTTTTTTTAATTTTTAATAGCTGTTTAAATGAACAAATTATATTTTCAGAATAACATAAAGATTAAAAAAAAAATAATAATAAAATAAAAATGAAAATAGTCTGTAGAGCATTCTCGAGAAAATTTTACTTACACTTTTTTTTGTTTTGGAAATATGAACAGCACTTTTTTTTTTTCTCAAGAAAGGGAACAAAGAGCAGTCACAATCTTCCTGACCTTCCTTGGATTGCGAGCTGCCCTTATCACTCTTGCCTGAAAGATCTAACATCGGAAACTCTGCCCTTCTCCTCTCGGCATAGCAGCGTGAGAGAGTGTAGGTGGCCCAAGTCGAGATGGGGATTTGGATGCCGGATGGAGTTGGTGGTCGGACAGCCGATGGCCTGGAAAGTTGCTGTTATATATGGAGTGGAGGAAGCCGACGGCATGAGGAGTTTGGTTCGGTTTGGTGGTGCAGGGCGGCAGCCAGAAGAACCGATTATGTGGTCGGATGGCTGGACTGAAGGCTAGCTGGCGGTCGGCTAGCTCGGGAGCAAGGATGCCGGCGACTGGAGGTGTGGTCGGACGGATGAAATGGAAGAGAGAACCGAGAGCATCATGGAGAGAAGTTTCTCTTTCTTTGCGGCTGCTATCCTCTTCTGCCCCCGTGAGGATGAATCTCCTCTACTTTTTTTTTCCTGAAAAATGAAAGATTAAAACTTTAAAAGAAAAGCCAACAAAACCCCTCATCCAAGGGTCCAAATTGAATCTCTTTTTGATGCCCTAAATCTAAGGGTTAAAATTAAATAATATCAATTACGAATTTTAACCGTTAGATCCAGAAATTTTCTTGATTTAGAAAATGAACAAAGCAAAACCAAAAAATAAATTTGTATCTAAGCTAAACATATAAATAATGATAATAATATTTCCAATTAGACATTATTATATATATATTTATTGCATTATATAAACTTATTAATTTTGTATTCATATTTTAATTAAAATATACTATTATATCTATTTAATCAATAAATAATAATAATAAAAATTATACTTTTATTATTATATATATATATATATATATATATATATATATATATATTTGAAAATAATGGTAAAAATAATAATACAAATAACGATCTCAATCCTCTCCTCGACAAGAGTTAAATGATGCTCAATTCAAGCGCGAATAGGCTCATTTTAAAGATCTCGGCGACCCAGACGCGCTAGAGCAGTCCGTTTCATAAAACAAGGTCCCGATCAAAAGACATTGCATACAGATCGAACATGCGCGATAAAAGCCAAAATGTGTGAAATCACATTGAATCGTTGTTGACCCGACCATATGTATTTTAGAATAAAATAGAGGACATATGATCAAAAGGAGTAAATCCTAAGGCCGCCAACGAGCCGATGCAAAATACACAAGTTGACACTTCACCAAACACAAAGTGATGCAACATACAAGAAGGTGGCTCAATCTACAAAATGCAAGACAAGATAGTGAGAGTGACCGATGCCGAAAACGAGGTCAACAAACACAACCCCAACATGTGCGGCGAACAACAAGTGAACCGTACGTGTTGGCGTTGACCTCCCTAACTCTAGGAAGATGCAATCCTATGACTTACTAACTAGACTCACTAGGAAGATGCAATCCTATGACTCACTAACGAGACTCACTAGGAAGATGCAATCATATGACTCACCAACGAGAATCGAAAAAAAAAACATACAACCACACAACAATCATGCAACAAATGTCCCACCATGCTATGATCAAACAATCACACAATGATCATGTAACTATATGATTATGAAATGATCGTTCAATCACACAATCATACAATGGTCATCCGTGCATGCAATCATGCGATCGTATAATAACCATCAAATCCCCCAATAATTATGTAATTAGACAATTTTTCACACTCATGACATAACCAACAATCCACACGAAATCATATAACCAAACAATATTCATAAATCATGTAACAATCATCCGAAACATACAATAATCGACCAATCATACGGTGATCATCCAAAAATGCATACTTCACCAATAATCCACACATAATGATGCAATGATCATTCAACAATGCAATGATCATGCAATCATACAATAAATGCAATTATCGCACAATTATATAATGAGTAATCCAATATGCAATGGTCATTTCGTAGTCAATCAATCATGTAATAGTGATGTGACCACTCAATAACACCTAATCAAAACAAACGCATAACTATATAATACTCATATGACCACACAATAATGTCATAATCACGCAAGCATATAAGAGATCAATCAATCATGCAATGATCATACAATACTTACATAATCGCAGAAGCATGCAAAAATTAATTATTCATGCATTGATCGCACAATAAAGATATAATCAAACATGCAGATAAAATTTAATCAATTATGTACTGATCACACCACAATCATATAATCATGCCATAACCACACACTTACACAATAACCAATCAACATGCAATGATCGCTCGATGATATGCTCACACAATCATGTAAAAGTCATCAAATCATGCAATGATCATACAACAATCATTCATTCATATAATGTTCATTCAATCATGCAAACATGGTGGGACATAAGAGGAAAAGAAACTCAGCGTTCACCTGACCAGATCAAAACGGCGAACAAGGACGACTCGATACTCACATGACCGGATTGAAACAGTGAGAAAGAGCAAGGAAAAACTCAACAACCTGACCGAAAATCTAATCGGTGAGAAAGGATAAGGGAAAATCGATATCATGAGGAAAACTCAACAACCACTAGACAAAATCAATGACCACTAGGGAAGTGAACAACCATTCAACAAGTCAGCAATCACTATAAAAGTCAACAACCACTCGACTAGAGGTCGAGAGTGAGAAAAGATAAGAGACACTCGACGATCACCCGGCGCATCTGCCGAGGTGATACGAAGAGGACAAGGAAACATTCAACGATCACCTGGCGCATCTGCCGAGGTGATACGAAGAGGACAAAGAAACACTCGACAATCACCTGGCGCATCTGCCAAGGTGATACGAAGAGGACAATGAACACTCAACTATCACCCGACGCATATGCCGAGGTGATAAGAAGAGGACAGAGAAACACTCAACGACCACCCGGCGCATATACCGAGGTGATACGAAGAGGACAAGGAACTCTCAACTATCACATGGCGCATCTGCCAAGGTGATAAGAAGAGGACAAGGAACACTCAACTATCATCCGGCGCATATGCCGAGGTGATGAGAAGAGGAAAGGAACACTCAACTATCACCCGGCGCATATGCTGATGTGATGAGAAGAGGAAAGGAACACTCAACTATCACCTAGCGCATATGTCGAGGTGATAAGAAGAGGACAGGAACACTCAACTATCACCCGACGCATATGTCGAGGCGATAAGAAGAGAACAAGGTGATGAGGAATGCCTCCCAGGGACTCTGTCGGGCTCTCTCAACCAGAAAAGGGGACAAGGAACACTCAACTATCATCCGGCGCATATGCCGGTGTGATGAGAAGAGGAAAGGAACACTCAACTATCACCCGACGCATATGTCGAGGCGATAAGAAGAGGACAGAAACACTCAACTATCACCCGGCGCATATGCCGAGGTGATAAGAAGAGGAAAGGAACACTCAACTATCACCCGACGCATATGTCGAGGCGATAAGAAGAGAACAAGGTGATGAGGAATGCCTCCCAGGGACTCTGTCGGGCTCTCTCAACCAGAAAAGGGGACAAGGAACACTCAACTATCATCCGGCGCATATGCCGGTGTGATGAGAAGAGGAAAGGAACACTCAACTATCACCCGACGCATATGTCGAGGCGATAAGAAGAGGACAGAAACACTCAACTATCACCCGGCGCATATGCCGAGGTGATAAGAAGAGGAAAGGAACACTCAACTATCACCCGACGCATATGTCGAGGCGATAAGAAGAGGACAGGGTGATGAGGAATGCCTCCCAGGGACTCTGTCGGGCTCTCTCAACCAGAAAAGGGGACAAGGAACACTCAACTATCACTCGGCGCATATGCCGGTGTGATGAGAAGAGGAAAAGAACACTCAACTATCACCCGACGCATATGTCGAGGAGATAAGAAGAGGATAGAAACACTCAACTATCACCCGGCGCATATGCCGATGTGATAAGAAGAGGACAGAAACACTAAACTATCACCCGGCGCATATGCCGAGGTGATGAGAAGAGGACATGGTGGTGAGGAATACCTCCCAGGGACTCTGTCGGGCTCTCTCAACCAGAAAAGGGAACAAGGAACACTCAACTATCACCCGGCGCATATGCCGGTGTGATGAGAAGAGGAAAGGAACACTCAACTATCACCCGACGCATATGTCGAGGCGATAAGAAGAGGACAGAAACACTCAACTATCACCCGGCGCATATGCCGAGGTGATGAGAAGAGGACATGGTGGTGAGGAATACCTCCCAGGGACTCTGTCGGGCTCTCTCAACCAGAAAAGGGAACAAGGAACACTCAACTATCACCCGACGCATATGCCGAGGTGATGAGAAGAGGAAAGGAACACTCAACGACCACCTAGTGCATAAGCACGAGGTGATTAGGAGAGGACAAAGAACACTCAACGACCACCTATGCGTAAGCACTAGGTAATCCGAAGAGGACAAAGGACACTCGACGACCACCCGACTGTGGGTCTAAAGGTGGTACAAAAAGGAAAGGGAGTGGCAAAAAGGAACCTCCTGAACATAGGAGTTCACAAGAGTATCGACTAGAAATCTCTCCTATGGGTCTGTCCATGGAAGGGGAACGACATAAAATGAAGATGAATACTCACATACAAAATCAAGGCAAAGATAGTATGACACCAATATGAGGAAGGACACGACAGAACAATCACTTATAGAAAGATCAAAGGGGATGAACCCAACTAAGAAATGGAATCAAAACCTGAATGGGATAGTGGCTCCTAAACAAGTGAACAAAGCTCACAATCTGAATGGGATAGTGGCTCCCAAATAGGTGAACAAAACTAACAACTTGCATGGTATAGTGGCTCCCAAACAAGCAAGCACGAAAACAACAACCTGAATGGGAGAGTGGCTCCCAAACAGGTGAACAAAACTAACAACATGCATGGGATAGTGGTTCCCAAGCAAGTGAACAAAAACAACCACTTAAGTGGGATAGCGGCTCCCAAACAAGTGAACAGGACGAAAACATGAATGGGTGAGTGGCTCCCAATCAAAAGATGGCGGCATAAAGATATTAAGAAAAATAATGCACGTCAAATAGTTGTTTCTAAGCAAAACAATGATAGCTCAAAACAACCAAGATTTCAAGAGAAAATGAGAGTGCAATAAAAGAAATATCATATCAGTCATCAAGAGTAACTTATAGTCAAATGTTAGGATCCAAAAATTTTTATGCATGAATTTTCAAGAGAACAAGATAAGTGTTTAAACATATTCGATAGTGGAGCCACTAAAAAAAATGTTAAATACTCACCAATTAATTTGAGATAAGTTTGATTCACATAATTTTCAAAGAGGGGAAATTTTATCAAAGAGTAAGAATATTATTTTTCAAAATGAAAGATTTACCTCTTGATTATTTTGGCCCAATCAAAATGACATAAGGAACCAAATTTAAAATTTCAGTAAGAAATTGGTTGACACCATCTAAACCCAAAAAGGTTAGGGATTTGAAATTTGCCAACCCAAGTCAAGCTCCCTACAAGCTAAATTGGGCTCTCTCCCTTAGATATGTATTTTTTTGAATTAAAATCTAATTCAAAAATATATAAATTAGAAGAAGAAATTGAATCTTCTCAATCTTCTTGCATAACAAATATTTTTACATCTAATAGAATATCAATGCAGAATTATGAATTCAAAAATCATAATTTTCAAATCCAAGAATCAAACAAATCAAGGAACATTGGTTTTCTGAGACTTAAAGATTTACAAGAAAGGGAAGCCATTTACTTATTCATCTCGGGTCCACTTTATGCCCATTAAAAAAAAACTTTGGCGAACATTGCGCCTCTCTTTTTTGGCGCACTTTGCGCATCTTTTCATCTTGATACACTTTGTGCAACTTTCATTTTTTGGGGTCACTTTGTGCCCTTTTCAACAATTTTGGCGAACATTGCGCATTTCTTTTTTTTTTTTTTGTAATTGGCTTCCTTTCTAAATCTCTAAAATAAGATTTTCTCAGTTGTGAAATTATCTTCCAAACATAAGAGAAGAAAACTCACTCTCTTATGTAAGGAAGAAGAATTCACAAAATAAACCCAATCCTATGATAAAAATGAACATCTTGATTGAAAAAAATATGAAATAAATCCATAAATATGCAAAGGATACCTATAAGATACCAAATTGCAAGCTAAGAGAGAAAATTTTCATTTCTAAATTTAATTTCATTTTGATATAGATTTGAGTTCAAAAATGAAATCATCCCACACAAGGGATGGGAGGGAGAGACATGCTCTTTTTATGGATCATTAAAAGAAATTCTCTTTAAGTGTTTAAAGGAGTCATCCAACACTTACTTATATTTTAAATAAATAAAAAGGAGGTAAACTTTCATTAAGAAAAATAAGTCACTTACTCTTTAAAAGAAATTTTCTTCAAAGTTTTATCTTTTATTTTAAACTTTCAAACTTGTCTCAAATTAAATTTTCTTTTAAAAAATTCGTATATGTTAAATTTAAAGACCCTTCCATTGAAAATAGTATTTGAATTTTATTTGGACTGATATGAATCAAACCCTAGTCTAAAAGAGCTCAAACAAGAGAGATGATCAGGACTAAAGTTTATGTCAAATATGAATTATGCAATCAAAGATAGAATATGGACATTCATTTGAAATGATATGAAACAAGATTAAGTCTAAAATAATTCCAACTAGGAATTGATAGATATGGAAATTTTGATTTGAATGAGATTGACCTAAAATAGATCGATTTGAATTTTAATTTGAGAATAATAAAATAAAAATAAAGATCTAATAAACTCAAGATTTTAATTAAATCTTTAAACATTAAAAATGTCTAGCTCTCACTAAGGATTAAGAGAAGAGAGTGGAATAGAAAATGGGAACTCAAACTAGGCACCAAACTAGGATTACCTACAGAAGTGAATAATACAACATCCAAAGATGGAGAGAGAAACCTGTCCCACCGTGGTCGCCAGAAATCTGTGGGTCTCCGAAAGGATTCCGCTCGTGTGGTTCGAATGCAAAGGGTACGATCACACTATCCCGTAGGACAAAATGGTCGTAGGCCTTTACACCCGACACAAGCAGGCCGATGGAAGAGCAGATGGAGTTATAGATACGATTAGCCATGGGGGATAGCGGCTTTCACCTACCAACCTCGATGGATAATAATATCTATAACCCAAAATTCACGAGATTTCCCCTATTCGATACATCAGCTCGAATAGGGTTTATTTGATTGTGGGGATCGGTTTCCTACGGGCGCAAGCCCCCGTAGTTAATTACATCCTAGGCCATGACCCAGAAAAACTCTCGATTAAGGATGATGTTTTATTCACTTCTTAATTTGGTGCATAGAAAAAGTTCCTAAGTTCTACTCCGAAGAAGATAAACTCTTCTCTTTATCCGTAGCGATGATTAGACTTTTTAAATGAATAAAGATGTAATTAAGATTTTGAGTTTAAAAGATCAAAAATTGGATTCCTATCCTAAGAGACATGTTCAAAACACATCAGTAATGAAAAGACACTGAGGGGACTTATGGCCTAAATCCCACAAGGAATCTAAGTAGCCCCAACCTGGATTTACCACCCTGCTCGGAAAGGGGTACCAGCTAAACTCCACCTAGCGTATCAAATCCATGTTGTCCAGTCTTATGCAAATGCAAGAGTGGTAGGAGACAGAAAAGGAAATGGGTATCAAACCCGACTATGAATGGTACTATGCAATGCAAAGTGAACTATCCCTCTATGTTGAAAAGGAACAAAAATGCTGACTTATGGCTATGCATGTGAGGGTAGGGCCAATTAGGATTGGCCAATAGTCACTGCGAAGTGAGCAAGGCTTATTTATTGTAATTTGAAGAAGTGATCCTTTAAAGGAGTCATGAATTAATTTTTTTAAAAAAAAAAAAAAAAAAATTGGTTTATTTTAATCCTATGTTCATTTTTTATCTTTTCTTAAATAAATTTTAACTTTATAGAAAATTTAACATCCTAAAGAGCTTAACGTTGACTTCGTCCGAGCCACACCCAAACAAAGCAATTTAAGAAACCTAGGAAAAGGCATGCAGTTCTAATGCGCAAACAAAGTAAACACAATAAGCCAACAAAATAGAGTCTCCAAAGTCCATGACAAGTGCCATTCAATATACAACCAAAGTACAGAAAAGTAAGGGTGGCCGGGCTCCACCGACAACAACCCGGGAACGACGCAAATCTTAAAATAAGGCATTTTTATCTCTTCAGTCTTCTTCTTCACATCCTTGATTCGTCTTTGGATCATCTTCAGTCATTCGGGCTCCTTGTAGTGAATGCTCCAAAAGGATGCCCAAATGAAAAAGGAAACTCTCTGTATGAGTTTTCTTTTCCCTTTGGACCCCCTCTAAATTTATAATGCCTTATTTTAATAATTTTCACAAAACTTACTATCAAATACATTACATCAGAAAGAGAAGAAAAATCTAGACTCTCCTACAGGGGTTATCCTAAGCAGTTATAATCAAAATCATCCAAAAAAATCGTCCACGCAGTTATATATGAATGAAAATGCAGAAAAATAAATCACACTTGGCCGTGCTCTGATTATTGGGGGCTAAGCAGCTGAAGCAGCTACCTAAAGCAGTTATACATTTATTATTATTAATTTTAGCCCCCTTTAGCGCTGTGTAAGCACGGCCACCTGCAGGAAGACAGTATTAGTATGAAAAAGCGTGCCTAACCTATAGGTATTCTAACTCTCACAACAACAGTGCAGAAAAGAAAGCTAGAAAAACGTTACAGGAAAGCACCACAGAAAAAGCTAACACAAGTAGCAAAAACAAACAGCACACGGGTCATATGCAGAGCATCACAACACAGAGACAGAAAAGAAAAGCATCGGCCTAACCTAAGACTAGTAGTCGTGTCCTAGCAAACCATTCTAAGTGTAGGTCGTGTGGCTTTGGTAAGTCCTATATGGGATAGTTTAGTTAGAGTTGTTTGTATATTTCTTTGTTTGTTAAAAGGGGCAAAGGAAAGATTTTGATTAAAGTTCAAATATTAATGTTTTAGGATTGATTTTAGGATACTTTATTTTAATGTTTGATTAACTATCACCTTTGTTTCACACCGAGGCCGTGAGGTTTATTTCACCCTCCTTGGGGCTAACTTAATAGCCTCGTAGGCCTGGGTTACCCAGTGATAATCAATTTTTGTTGAATTATTTTAGTTTGTTATGAAAATGAAAAGAAAAGAGTGAATTAAGTATTTTATTAATCAAGTTTGTTGACTAATTTTAGAAATTATTCTAAAGTTTAATATTTAGAAATCTTTTATCCTAATGAATTTTAGCTTATAATTTCATCCCCTAATTAAATTTACTTCTTTTAAATTTTAGATTGGTTGGGAGTTAATTATTAGTTTAGTTAGATTTGATTTAGGTGTATGTCTTAAACTTACAATTTAATGATATAAGATGTTAATGATAAATTGTTTAAGAATTAAATATTTAATATATTTTAAGAATTAGATTAAGATTGGTTGGTTGATTATTAATAGATTAAGAAAAATAAAACCTAGGAAAGCGTGTCACAAAGTTTTGTTTTAATATTTCTATCCTATAGGGAGCATGCACCCTAAGTCTATGTTATTTAAGAATCAGTCCTTAATTTTTGTCCTTAAGTGTCACTAAAGTTGTATGACTAAAATGAGTTTTTTTCTAACCCTTAGGACTTTCGTACATGTGAAAGGGTGTGGGATCTAAAATAAAAGAAAGCAATCCTAGTTATAAAATGAAGTTCCTATAGGATCCTAAACGGTCGGGAGCGTACAATCATGAAGGGTCCCTAAAGGCTTTATAAGTTTTAAGAGAACTTACTACACCGGGGGCTATGACCCGGTGGTTCCGCCCGTAGCACCCCCACCGGAATGAATGGGAGCGACTGATAATCGTATCTGTAGGCTCCTTCGTTTATTAGTCCAAAAGCTCCAAATGTACCTCGCAAGTAAAGGCGGAGAGAAAAGCAGGTGTCAGAAATTCATGCATTTCAATATATAAATCTATACACATATAAAACTCAAGATAGCATTTGAGAATATTTGTGTACATAAGCATGGCATAAAAACTAAAGGACATATGATCATCTCAATTTTAATCAAAATTCATTAAACACAATGATATCACTAATGAAATTTACCGTTGGGATATATTCAACACATGGTTACTAAAGTACAGAATAGAGAGAGTGAATTATGAATTAATCTATTACTTCGATTGTAATATGCATATTGTTTTAAGAAGCTTACATGTCACCACCTTTAAATTTTTTTTTTAAGTTCTAATTGGAGCAAAATAACGAAAATATGATTAAGTCATAGGAATTTATATGTATAATACATCATCATTGTCAAAGCAAAGAAATTATATCAACGAAATCTTAAGTTCTCTTTCATTTCTATTAATTAAGAAACATTAATAACTGTTGTTTTTTTTTTTAATTTTTAATAGCTGTTTAAATGAACAAATTATATTTTCAGAATAACATAAAGATTAAAAAAAATAATAATAAAATAAAAATGAAAATAGTCTGTAGAGCATTCTCGAGAAAATTTTACTTACACTTTTTTTTGTTTTGGAAATATGAACAGCACTTTTTTTTTTTCTCAAGAAAGGGAACAAAGAGCAGTCACAATCTTCCTGACCTTCCTTGGATTGCGAGCTGCCCTTATCACTCTTGCCTGAAAGATCTAACATCGGAAACTCTGCCCTTCTCCTCTCGGCATAGCAGCGTGAGAGAGTGTAGGTGGCCCAAGTCGAGATGGGGATTTGGATGCCGGATGGAGTTGGTGGTCGGACAGCCGATGGCCTGGAAAGTTGCTGTTATATATGGAGTGGAGGAAGCCGACGGCATGAGGAGTTTGGTTCGGTTTGGTGGTGCAGGGCGGCAGCCAGAAGAACCGATTATGTGGTCGGATGGCTGGACTGAAGGCTAGCTGGCGGTCGGCTAGCTCGGGAGCAAGGATGCCGGCGACTGGAGGTGTGGTCGGACGGATGAAATGGAAGAGAGAACCGAGAGCATCATGGAGAGAAGTTTCTCTTTCTTTGCGGCTGCTATCCTCTTCTGCCCCCGTGAGGATGAATCTCCTCTACTTTTTTTTTCCTGAAAAATGAAAGATTAAAACTTTAAAAGAAAAGCCAACAAAACCCCTCATCCAAGGGTCCAAATTGAATCTCTTTTTGATGCCCTAAATCTAAGGGTTAAAATTAAATAATATCAATTACGAATTTTAACCGTTAGATCCAGAAATTTTCTTGATTTAGAAAATGAACAAAGCAAAACCAAAAAATAAATTTGTATCTAAGCTAAACATATAAATAATGATAATAATATTTCCAATTAGACATTATTATATATATTTTATTGCATTATATAAACTTATTAATTTTGTATTCATATTTTAATTAAAATATACTATTATATCTATTTAATCAATAAATAATAATAAAAATTATACTTTTATTATTATATATATATATATATATATATATATATATATTTGAAAATAATGGTAAAAATAATAATACAAATAACGATCTCAATCCTCTCCTCGACAAGAGTTAAATGATGCTCAATTCAAGCGCGAATAGGCTCATTTTAAAGATCTCGGCGACCCAGACGCGCTAGAGCAGTCCGTTTCATAAAACAAGGTCCCGATCAAAAGACATTGCATACAGATCGAACATGCGCGATAAAAGCCAAAATGTGTGAAATCACATTGAATCGTTGTTGACCCGACCATATGTATTTTAGAATAAAATAGAGGACATATGATCAAAAGGAGTAAATCCTAAGGCCGCCAACGAGCCGATGCAAAATACACAAGTTGACACTTCACCAAACACAAAGTGATGCAACATACAAGAAGGTGGCTCAATCTACAAAATGCAAGACAAGATAGTGAGAGTGACCGATGCCGAAAACGAGGTCAACACTACTCTTAAAATTAGTGTTCTAGTAAGATTAAAGTATTAAAATATTATTCTATACAATCTATGATAAATTGATTATATTTTAAAATTATTGAATTTTCGCTCAATAGTATATTCTATTGCCTACTATTATAACAAGTGGGAAAATTTTGCACTAAGTATCTTTACGCTTTAATTGTTAAATTGTAATGAATTACGAGTTATATTGATTGATGTATGTGAGTTTTGATATTAAAATGTCTGATATGAGATATAAGGGCTAGAATTTTTTTGATTCTGTTTAGGGCAAGGAATTTGAAAATCTTTGAAATTTTGTTATTTGCGAGTCATAAGGGGCCAGAAACTTGAATTATGTTTGGAAGATGGGGAATTCTATTGGGAATTATAAAGGGTCAGAATATTTAGATTATGTCTAGGACCAAGGAAATCTGTTATATTCTATTTTTAAA
>JACXSL010001130.1:0-7500 GCA_019514585.1 Dendrobium officinale
GCAAGTTTGGTAAATTTCACATGACGTCGATTGGCTTAAATTGGATTCTTTGTTCTTTCAAATATTTTGAAGCAATGGAGGAAGTCCTTAGTGGTGGCCCCTGGTTTGTTGGTGGTTACATTGTGGGAATGGATAAGTGGTCTCCTCATTTTAATCCCAATTCTTTTAAGGGAATTTCGGCTCCTGTTTCGATTCGGTTGCCCTGCTTACCTTTATATTGTTGGGATGAGGAGAACATTATTCGTATTGCATCGAGAATTGGAGGCCCTATGCTATTGGATGGAAATTCCTTTAAATGGGGGAAACGTGAATTTGCCAGGGTATGTGTTCGTTTGAATCTGGAAAACAGTTTACCTCATGGAATATGGGCGGATGGAATAGCTGGACGATTTTTTTCAGAAAATAGAGTATGAGAAGATTGATTTAATTTGCTATCATTGTGGAAAGGTAGGACATGATAGTAAGATTTGTCCTGATATTGTGAGAAAGAAGACTATTGAACAAGATGGTAACAGGGCAGAGGTTTGGGAAAAATGAGGAAGGTGTGATGGAATCGAGAGGTGAAGATGGAGATTATGGACCCTGGATAGACGTAAAATTTAAAAAACAAAAGAATAAGGAATGGTAATTTGACCATGGCTGGAAGGAATGGCAAGAATAATGCTGTATCAAAGCTAAAGCCTGAAACAGGACAAATTTCTAATAAGGAAATTTCTCCTAGACGGTTGTTGGATCAGGTGAAAGAAATTAATGCAAAAGACGTTAGCATTGAAGGAAATGGCAAGGAAATTGCTGCATAGTGTGAAGTGGGAATCTTGACTGCTAACAAATATGATGCATTGCTGGAAGACGTTGAAGAGGGAGAGATGAGAGAATCTCCGTCTGTTAAGCAACAGCAGGAGCCTGTTGCTGTCGAGCTGCCTGATAAAAGTGATGTAGTTGTCTCTCAGTGTAACAGCTTGGTGAAGACAAAGTTGGCTAAGGAATTGAAGTCTCTGGGCCCATTAGAACCGGAACACAGGAAGAAGAGGAAAGAAGTGAAAGGAAATCTGCCTAGTGGAAGTGGCTCCCCATTGATTATTTAATGAATTCCTTGGTTTTTTGGAACTGCAGGGGGGCAAGGAAAAAAGAGGCCTCCTTGTATCTTAAAGAAATTATTAGAGACCATAAGGTTAGTTTTGTTAGTTTAATGGAAACCAAATTGTCTAGTTTTAATAGAAGTGATGCTGACTTCTTTATTGGGAAGGATTGGGACTTCTTTCATTATCCAACTAATGGTATGGCTGGTGGTATCATGGTCTTGTGGAATAAGAAAGTGGTGTCCTTTGAAGTTGAGATGAGTTCATCACAGGTTGTGGTTGGATCTCTTTCTACACATTCTCTGGGAGTTTGGAAGATTGCTACAGTCTATGGTAGTATAAAAGAAGTGGCTTATGGAACCTGCTGGAATCGTGCTTGAAGGATTCGGGTCCTGCTATTGTGGGAGGAGATTTTAATTGTATATTGAACAAAGAGGAGAAGAAGGAAGGAAAGCGGTTCTTATTATCTAAAGGTCAAAGGGAGATGAGGGATTTTTTGACTAATCTTGACTTTCATGTTGCAGGTTTTTTTGGACCAAATTTTACTTGGTGTAACAATAAGGAAGGTTCCTCCAGAATTTTGGAGAGGCTTGATCGTTGTCTGATCAATTCTGCTGCTTTGCATTTGGTACCATTTGTGAAAGTTCAGCATCTTGCACGGGTGGCTTCGGATCACTGTCCAGTTGTTTTTAATATGGATGGGAAGAAGACTATTAGGAATAAGATTATTAGATTTGAAGACACTTAGAGGTCCTATCCGGCGGCTTGGAGTATTGTCAAGAGCTCATGGCAGAACAATGATTTTGGTGAGGAGGAAGAAGTGCTTAGTAGAAAGCTTAGGAGGACTTTAGAGAGCCCTCTTTTTCTGGAACAGAAGCAAATGCAGAGATATGGAAAAGCTGAAAGAATAGTTGAAAAAAGATATCTTGGAACTTCAAGCTAGAGAGGCTTTGGGGATTAATTTTTCATGCAAGGATCTTCTTATTCTTCGGCAGAAAGTTCATGAACTGAATATTACCTTGAGGAGACTTGCTATATGGTGGAATCAGAGAGCGAAAGTTAGATGGTTTGAGGAAGGGGATTCGAACTCAAACTTTTTTTCATAATTATGCATCTGGTCGAAAGGAATGCGAATTGGATTGGACAAATAAAGGATGCAAACAGCAATGTGGTGGTGGAAGAAGATTAGATTGAACAAGTTTTTTTGAAGTTCTTTGAAAATAAGTGGAGAGTTAGAAATTGTGAGTTATCTGGATGGCCAAGTCTGAATGATAACTTGAAGTTAGATGAGATGGGTGCTACCGTCCTGAGTTCTGAATTCAGCTTCAATGAATGCAGAAATGCTGTTTTTCAGCAAGGCAACAATAAATCACCTGGCCTTGATGGGATTACTGCCTCATTTTTCAAATGTTACTGCAATCTGGTAGGTGTTACTACTTGGAATGCTATGAACAAGTTTCTTAAGGTTGGAAGGATGCATAAGGAATGGAAAGACACGATTATTGTCTTAATTCCTAAAATTTTGAACCCGGTTCTACCTTCAAACTATAGGCCTATTAGTCTTTGTCAATGCACGTATAAGATTGTGGCTATAATGCTTGTAAATAGGCTGAAATTGTGTTTGCCAAGGTTGATATCTGAGGAACAGGTTGCATTCATACCGGGTAGATCAATTACTGAGCATTGTTTGTTGGCTCAAGAAATTTTTAACAAATTCAAAGTTTCTAAAAGCAAGCAAGGTATGATGGCTGTTAAACTAGATATGGAACAGGCTTATGATTGTATGGGGTGGCCAACGTTGAATCAGATTCTTCATTGGTATGGCTTTCCAGTTTTCTTCATCAGATTGATTATGGAATGTGTGATGAATGCAAGATTTTCTATTAGTATGAATGGGAGGTATTCTAAATGGATTGATGCACATTGTGGTTTTAGGCAGGGTTGTCCATTATCACCTTACCTGTTTATTTTGTGCTCTCAGCTGTTGACAAGTAGTATTGAGCAAAGGGGACATTCTTTGGGTATCCAGGTATCTCCTAGTGGTCCACAAATTTCTCATCTTCTGTACGCAGACGATGTTCTGCTGTTTTCCAGGGTCTCTACTTCATTGGCTCGGTTAATGAAACACATTGTGAGGCTTTTTGCAATTGGACGGGACAAAGGGTGAATGTGGATAAATCTCAAATATTTTTTGGGAAGTTTGTGAAAAAAAATTGGTAAGAAGAGGGTGGCCAATATTTTGGGTTTCAAAGTGGTTAAGAATCTACATTATCTGGGGATAAAGATTTCATTGAAAAGATTGAGAATTGCTGATTTTCAAGACCTTCTTTTTAGAATCAATGATAGATTAAATGTATGGGGATGGGGAAGGAAGTCCCTTTCTTTGGGAGGTAAAATCATACTCATTAAATCTTCTTTACTCTCACTTTCCAATTATGCTATTACACACTCCTTGGTACCTAAGAAGGTGATGATGGAGATTGAAAAATATTGTAGAAATTTTATTTGGCACAAGCAAAATGGGAAAAGAGGACTTCATTATGTTTCATGGGTGGATATCTGTTATCCACGAAATGTAGGAGGCTTGGGTATTCAGTCATTTTCTGAGAAAACAGGATCACTGCGAGCAAGAATTGCATGGAATTTTATTCAGAAACCTGATACCCTGTTTCACCGTGCAATGTTGGCCAAGTATGGAGATAATGTGCTTAATGACAGTGGAATGAAAAGTTCATCAAATGTATGGAAAATTCTAAAGGAGGGAGGAAAAATTTTTGAAGCCAATTGTAAGGTGGAAGGTGGGAAATGGAGAAAGAATTTCTGTTTTGAATGACATCTGGCTTTTGAACCGATGTCTTAATGAGTGGCAAACCTTTTTGAACTGTACTGGCTTGGAAAATATGCATCTTCATTAGCATTTTACTGATTCAGGAGACTGGGATGTAGCTAAATTAGCTATGTATTTCAATGAAGACTTGATTTGCATTATCAGAGAGGTGAAGATGGACGTTCTACAGGATGATTTGCTGGAAACGATCTTTAAGTTCCTAGTAAATCCATTTCTGGTTTGGCTTATGAAGAAGTTCTGAGAAGGAAAGGTATTTGTGATAATGATGGTTTTTTTTCATGGCTTAGGAGTTTAAATCTCAATTATAATGTAGAGATTTTTTGGTCAAGATTGTATAAGTTTACTCTCCCCTCTAACCATTTTCTGAAGTTTAGACGACTAGCTAAAGAAGATTGTTGTGCTAGAGGATGTCTAAGTGTGGAAAACTATGAGCATGTAGTTGTTCATTGTAAGTTCTTACAGGAAATATTAGAATGCATTCATAAATGGGGATTTTGCCTACCAGTTTTTCAATCATTGGAAGAATGTATATTGCAGCTAAGGGGGTGTTCTCGACAGAATTCTGGGTTGGCTAGAATTTACTGTGTAGCTGTCTTCTTGAATTGGAAGAGCAGAAATCTTATTAAGCATGGTAAGAATGCTCTACCATGTTCAATTACTACTACTAATGTGATTTCCCTTGCTGTGTTGAAGTCCTGTCCGACTCTAGTTAGCTGGGTGCTAATCTCCCTAGGGAGTCTGTTCTCTCTTGGCATCCTCCACCACTAGATTGGATTAAGATAAATGTGGACGCTACTTTATTGAGCTCTAATATAGGTGGTATTGGAGGTATCTTCAGAGACCATAGAGGGAGACTTCTTTTGGCTTTTGGTAAAAAAGAAATTTCATTGGGATGTGGCTCAATTAGAGATGGAGGCTATTGTGGATATTAGAGAGGTATTAAAAAATTGGATGTTTGAAAGTAGTGGCATTATCATTGAAAGTGATAATGTAAATGTAATTACATTCTTACAAGATTCTTTGAAGATGGTTGATTGGCATTTGGACAGTTGGCCGGTTAGAGAGCTTCACTTCTTAAGTGACTTCAATAAGGTCATTTTTCACTAGGTTAATAGAGAATATAATAAAGTAGCAGATTTTTGTGCTAAGCTAGCTATTGATGCTAGTTTTATTTTTGATAGCTTTTCTTTTGGTAATATTCTGAACCCCTTGATTAATTTAATCAAGGATGAGATGTTATCATTTTAGCTTGTATCTAGGACTTCCTTCTTTGTTCTGTTAATCCATTTGCTTTTGCAATGTTTCAAAAAAAAATTTAACAACTCAGTTAACGGCAAAATAAAGGATGTGGACTTTGCTGGTCAATGGCAAGGTGTTTTTTCTGAAATGTTTTACGGCGGAGACGCTCCCCCTTTGGTGGATAATGTTTAGCTTATTATGTTGGAATTGTAGAGGTGCTCGTAAGAAGGAGATGGGTAATTACTTACGGCACCTAATTGGAGAAAATGATATCAGTCTTATTGGGCTTTTGGAGACAAAGATGGTGTCTTTTTCTAGAAAGGAGATTGACAAATTTGTTGGTAGAGATTGGGATTTTGCCTTTCAGCCAGCTATTGGTAATGCAGGAGGAATTTTGATTTTGTGGAAAAGTAATATAGTGTCCTTTCAGGTTGTTTTTCAGGCTAATCAATGTATAATTGGGAGGCTCACAACTGATAAGGACATTGATTCGGAGGTGGCAGTGATTTATGCTGACAAAGATAGGTATGTCAGGCAAAAAAGTTTGGGAGGACATTTCTAATCATCGTAAATTGGAATCCCCTTTGTTGGTGGGAGGGGATTTTTAATTGTATCATGTCTCAGGAGGAAAAAAAAGGGGGCAAGGCTTTTCATGTTTTTCTCCAGCTGCAAATGATATGGGGGAATTCATGTTGGAAAATGGTTTGATTGATCCTGGGTTCACTGGTCCAGCTTTTACTTGGACAAATAACAAGGATGCGAGGAGTAGAATCTTCTCAAGGTTGGATATATTTCTTATTAGCTCTTCCATTAAGGACACTTTTCAAGGGTTAAAGGTAAAGCATCTTACTAGACTTGCTTCTGACCACTGTCCAATCCTATGCACTGTTCAAGGTGAAGTGAGGAGGGCTTACTTTCATTGGATAAAATTTGAGGATGTTTGGGCTTTCAAGATTGGCAATTGGTGTGGGAGAAGTGGAAGGTGGAGGATAGGGGCAGTGAAGCTTTTAAACTCCAGAAGAAAATGCCATAGAACATTAAAAGCTTTGTTCTTTCGGGGTAAGAATAAACTCAGAGTACTTAACCAGTTAAAGGAAGAGCTTGACAAGGAGATAAAAACTCTGCAGGAGTTAGATTGCTTGCCAGAAGGATTATCTAAGGTCCAAGTTGAAGCTTTGAGGTTTAAGGTACAACTGTTAAATAGTACTCTTGCCAGAATTATGACATGGTGGAGGCAAAGGGCCAAGGTGAAATGGATTGAGGAGGGGGGATGGGAACACTCACTTCTTCCATTTAATGGCCTCAACTAGAAGAAGAACTAATGGCATTGATTCCATGAAACAACCTGATGGTTCTGTGGTAACTGAGAGTAGAGAGATATTTAATGTTATTCACAAATTTTTTCAGCAGAAATGGGATGGGCATGGCATCGTTGAGGATGGATGGCCTTCCCTTGATGACCAAAGGACTTGTTTTTCACAATTTACTGAAGCACTTGTTGAAGAAGTTACAAAGGAAGAGATATGGCTTGCTGTGAAGTCATTTGGCCGAAATATTGCTCCAAGAAGAGATGGGATTACTGCATCTTTCTTTAAGTTCTTTTGGGAGATAGTTGGGGAGCAAGTTGTAAGTGCTAGTTTGGAATTCTTTGCTTCTGGATATATGGATCCAACTTGGAAGGAAAAGGTTGTTGTGTTGATTCCAAAAGTTATGAGTCCAAATCACCCTTCCAAATTCAGGCCTATTAGCCTTTGCTAAACAATCTACAAGATTGTTGCAAAGGTTTAGTCAACAGAATCAAAGCAGTGTTGCCAATGCTTATTTCTGATGAACAGGCAGCATTTGTACCTGGTCGTTCGATTTCAAATCACTGCTTACTTGGTCAGGAGCTGATGAATAGATTCAAAGTTTCAAAATCAGCTTTGGGTTTATTGGCTTTAAAAGTATATATAGAACAAGCATATGACAATATGAGTTGGAGGACGTTGGAGCTTGTTCTTAGATGGATGGGTTTCCCTACTAGATTCAACTCTTGGGTTCTTAACTGTGTTAGAAATCCAAAGTTCACAATCTTGATCAATGGACAACTAACGGAAGGGATTACGGTAGATTATGGATTTCGTCAGGGGTGCCCTTTGTCACCCTATTTGTTCATCCTTTGTTCAGAGCTTCTATCTGCCCATATTCATCAGAACTACAAGGAGTTGGGTGTCCGAATTTGTGGTGGGGTACCTCCTGTCTCCTACCTTCTTTATGCTGATGATATTTTGCTTTGTATAGGTGCCACTATTCCTAATGTGAGGAAGAATACTTCTACATTGGAGGAGTATTGCT
>JACXSL010001130.1:12500-15000 GCA_019514585.1 Dendrobium officinale
TGCACGTGTTTGTGTTCGGCTGGACCTATCCAAATGACTTCCAAAATGAGTATGGGCTCAAGGTTTGGGAGGCAATTTCTTCCAACCACTCGAGTATGAAGGTATTCCTTTGATATGCTTGGGATGTGGTAAAGTTGGCCATAAGGTTGATAGTTGCAAGGAACATGCTAGACCTGTTCCGGAGAGCATCCCTCCTAGGGGGAGGTTGGTTCCGATGTGCTCTGGACATGGGATGGTCTTGTCGGTTGATCGGGGTGGTGAGGTGGTCCCGAATTCTGGGGTTCATAAGGCTGATAGAAATATTGACGGCGAAATTGATAATGACCAGGGTGAATGGACTATTGTGACAAGAAGGAGGAGACCAGCGCAGGCTTCAGGGGGTTCTTTGCCAATTGCTGCTTGTGGTGAACGATCTTGCACGGGATGCTGGACACCCAAAAATGCGGCCTGGAGGAAGGTAAAAAAGCAACATAAGGAGCCGGTAGCTCAGATTGTTGATGAGACTCCAGGTGGTGGGAATAAGGAAGGGGTTCTGGTGAGACCAATTCCTATGGAATGTGCTAACATTAATGGGCATCCGGTCTGGGAGAGAGGAGCTCGGAACGATGAGGAGCGTGGTTTGCTGGGTAACCCTTTATTCCCGAGTTGGGGGGTTCTTCTGGGAGGAACTCTAACGGATAGTATGATGGAGTGCGGTGGCACGGCGCTGGGCGGGGACTCCTCTCTAGGGTCCGGTAGTCTTGAGCCGCAGAATGACGCACAAACTTCCAAGTACTTGGAGAATCAGGGGATGACAACCCAACAACCCAGAAGGGGATGACGTAATCGGGATAGGAAGGCTTCTCCCGCTCAGGGCCTTGTGCCCAAGGTCCTGAAGTACTCTGGAGTTAAGACCAAAATGTCCAAGGCAAAAAGCATGCAAACGAGGACTGCCAGAGATCCACGTTCTAAGGAATTGAGCCAGCTGGGCCCCTTACAGAACCTTTCGAGAGTCAGGAGGAGCAAAGTATCGTCGGATAGATTGGCCCCTGCTTTGGCAGGAGATGGTGTGAATGTCATTGACAAGTCTGTTGATGGAAAATTGGATAATGAGTTCGCTGCCCAATGGCAGGATATTTACTCGGAAGCTTTTTGCGGCGGGGACGCTTCCCCTTTGGTGGTTAATGTTTAACATCCTTTGTTGGAATTGTTGAGGTGCCCGTAAGTGTGGGGACTGATTATGACACGACGAGCGCTTCTCTTCGTGAGGCGGACATCCCGGCACGGGAAACCACTTGTGCCCCCCCCGGCAGACGCAAGGGGAGTAAGCCTACGGTAAGGAATTCAGCGGACAATTTTAAAAAACCTCTGGGAAAGCCCCCAAGACCGGTGGATTTGCAAACGGTCAAGGAGACATTGAATGTAACCAGGCCTACTAGGAAACAGGCAAAACTAGGGATTAACCGCCCCTTGTTCTTTTTTGCGGGCACTAAGCCAAGGGGTATGCTGGCCAATAGGTCCACGGGAGGTGTGGGCTTCCACCTTCTGACTTCTGACCGGGAGCTCCCTCGAAAAAGAAGAAAGGAAGTAACTGATGAATCTGGCAGCGGGGGCGCTCCGCCAATGGTTAATTAATGTCGTCCATCATGTTTTGGAACTGTAGGGGTGCTCGTAAAAAATAGACGGGCCACTTTTTACGTAGCCTCATTGCTGGTAATGAGGTGATTTTTGTCGGATTGACCGAAACAATTATTGAGGATATCACCAGGATGGAGGTGAACGTGCTTGTTGGAGCCAACTGGGACTTCCTGTATTTCCTAGCCAACGGGAGGTCGGGTGGCCTGTTGGCGCTATGGCGCAAGCTTTGGTGGGACACCTGGTTCTGCCTAATCGCCAGAAATGGACGGTGGCTACTGTTTATGGGGGGAAGAACTTCCACTCCAGACGCTGCATGTGGGAGGTCCTATGCTCGTGTATTGACGCCGATCTCCCGGCTATCGTGGGGGGGGGGACATCAACTGTTACCTTGACCAGAGTGAGAAGCGTGGGGGTCGCAGATTTGGGTTTGCCATTGGAGCTCAAGAGATGTCGGCTTTCATGATGGATAACGACTTACATGATTTGGGTTTCTCTGGGCCGAAGTTCACGTGGTCGAATAATAAGCAGGGTACCAATAAGGTCTGGGTACGATTGGATCGAGTCCTTATTAACTCTGTGGGCTTGCAATTTGCCCCTCTAGCCTCCGTCAAGCATCTGTTACGACTTACTTCGGACCACTGCCCGCTGCTCCTGAGATTAACGAATGAGCAGGCGAATCCCGGAAGAAAATGGTTCAGATTTGAGGATGTGTGGAGAACCTATCCGGCCACCTGGAAAGTTGTTTGGAAGAGCTGGACCAAGCATGATCACGGCCAGCCGGATGATGTCCTGAACCGCAAGTCTTCGAGGACCCTCCGATCTCTGTTCTTCTGGAGTCATAATCGTATGAAGGACCTGGGGGAAACAAAAATTGCGCTTGAGG
>JACXSL010001130.1:22500-30000 GCA_019514585.1 Dendrobium officinale
GCTGAGGACGGAACTACCATCAACCTGAACCTAGAGCGGGTGAAGGCCAACATGGAAATGTTGGATCGTGCGGTGGTGGGGAAGATTATTGGTAGAAGCTCCTCTTTCTTCACTCTGAAGGCGGATCTCCAACGTCAATGGGGCCGATTTGGGGACTTCCAAATCACTATGCTTGGCCATGGCTGTTTTGCTTGTATTTTTGCCTCAGTGGAGGCAAGTAATGCAGTGCTAAGTGGTGGGCCGTGGTTTATCGGCGGTAGCTTGGTGGGTCTGGATAGGTGGTCACCGGACTTCTCACCGGCCTCGATGGAAGGGCTGTCTTCTCCGGTGTGGATTCGTTTGTCGAATCTGCCTCTGCAGTATTGGGATGAATGTAACATCGCTAGGATTGCGTCCAGATTTGTACTCCTTTGTGCATTGACGCACAGACTAGGAGTTGGGGTTGTAGAGAATACGCCCGGGCTTGTGTGAGGATGAACTTGGCCACTAAACTGCTTGCTGGTGTGTGGATTAACGGGTGGAAAGGGAAATTCTTCCAACCAGTTGAGTATGAGGGGATTGGAATTATGTGTTATGGCTATGGTAGAGTGGGTCACCGAAGGGAACAATGCCCCAGTAGGCAGAATAGCTCGGGGTGTCGGGACCAGAGTTATTCTGGGGGGCAGCTGCTTCCCCGTAATCCGGCTGGGAAGTTTCCGATTACCCCCCCCCCCCCCACACGTTCGGGTGGGATCGAACAAGGGACTTCCCTAAAGACTGGGCCTGTTCTGGCTTCATCTAAAGGTTTTGCTCCCCCCTATCTAGTGGAGGCCCCGACGGCAGTGGGAGCTTAGAGCCAAGACTTGGCTCTTCCATTGCGGGCCAGGAATGTCGGGAACGTGCTGGAGATAATGAGGATGAGGTGGGACCTTGGATCCAGGTCCCTCCTAGGAGAAGGAGGAATTCTTGAGTGCCTAGCAGTGCTGGCCCAAGCAGTGCTTCTAAGGGGAAAGTGATCGCTTCGAAGCAAGTTGATCTGAGCAAGGTGGGTGTGCCAAAGTGCAAGCTGAGGCCTACCCAAGTGCAGAAACGGATGGGGTTCAAAAAAACCCCTTCCTTTTACGGCTGGCATTAGGGGGGAGATCCCGTTGGCTAACCGGTTCTCCTTTGATCAGGAATTGAGTTTGTTTTAATCGCCTATTGAGATCCCTCGTAAGCGTAAGAAAGAGGTGGGTGACACTCATTGCGGCGGGGATGCTTCCCCTTCAGTTAATCAATGACCACAGCTCTTTTTTGGAACTGCAGGGGTGCTCGTAAGAAGCAGGCGGGTTACTACCTGCGTAGCCTCGTTAGCAATAACGAGGTGTACTTTGTTGGGCTGATTGAAACTATGATTGAAGAGGTCAATCGTGCTGATGTGGATAGAATTATCGGTAAGAATTGGGATTTCTTTGACTTTTCAGCTACTGGTCGTTCGGGGGGTTTTCTAGCCCTTTCAAAATGGGATGTTGCTCAGTTTGAAATTTTCTTGGCTTCGAATCAAACTCTGATTGGGTGGCTGGTCCTCCCCAACCTTCAAAGGTGGTTGGTGGCTGTTGTGTATGCCAGCAAGGATTATCATTCTAGAAGGGTATTATGGAATGATATAGGCGGATGGATTAATTCGGACCTCCCAGTCATTGTGGGAGGGGATTTTAACTGCTGCCTAGCCCAAGAGGAGAAGAAAGGCGTCGGCGGTTTACCTACTCGGCGGGTGCCCAAGAAATGCTGGAATTTATGAGTGCTAATGATCTCCATGATATGGGATTTTTAGGACCCAACTTTACTTGGTCTAATAACAAAAGTGGCAACAGTAAAATTTGGGTTAGACTGGATCGTGTTTTGATGAACTTTGAAGGGTTACGGCTCGCCCCATTGGCTAATGTTCGACACCTTGTCCGAATTGCTTCAGACCATTGCCCTTTGTTGGTGTCGTTGGAGTCGGTTTCCCGCCCTAAGGGATCCAAATGGCTGCGGTTTGAAGATATCTGGATGACGTATCCAGCGACATGGAAGCTGGTGTGGAAAAATTGGATCAAATCGGATTACGGGCCTCCTGATGCTATTTTGAACCACTGGAGTTGGAATCGTCTGAAGGAACTGGGGGACTTGAAGTCCTCTTTGGAAGCCCGCATTGAGACTCTGCAGATGGCTGAAGGCTCGTCGGAAGGCTTGATGGTTGAACAAGATGCAGAGCTTTGAATGAAGGCCAGGAAGTTGATCACCGCGTTGGGTCGTCTATCTACGTGGTGGAGACAGCGTGCTAAGACCAAATGGATTGAGGAGGGGGATGCCAATTCCCACTTCTTTCATGCTAACGCTTCAGCTCGAAGGCGGGGTAACACGATTAAAGAATTGTCCGATAGTAATGGGGAACGGATCCTGGACCCGAAGCTCATCCATGATGAGTTCTGGAATTATTTCTTGCTGAAATGGAGAGATAGGCAGGTGAGATTTGAAGATTGGCCAGAATTCAATGAAGAGGATCGAGTCCCTGTTCATTTCCAAACCATGCTGGAGGCGGAGGTTACGGAGCTGGAGATACGTCAGGCGGTCTTCAGTCTTGGTAACAATCGCTCACCTGGCACCGATGAAATTAATGCTTCCTTTTTGAAATTTTATTGGGAAATTATTAAGGGAGATGTCTCGCGGGGCTATCTCCCATTTTTTCTGTACTAATACTATGTGTGAGAGCTGGAAGGAAACTCTGGTTGTTCTTATCCCGAAGTCTGCTAATGCTAACCAGCCGACCAAATTTCGCACGATTAGTTTGTGTCAAAGCTTCTACAAGGTGGTGGCCAAAGTGCTGATTAATCGGTTGAAGCCTGTACTTAGTAGCATTGTGGGTGAGGAGCAGGGGGCGTTTGTCCCAGGCAGGAGCATCACTAGTCACGGGTTGATTGCCCAAGAGGTCATGGAAAAACTCAAGCACTCATCTAAAAAAAATGGTTTGATGGCGCTAAAGGTTGATATGGAGCAAGCGTACGACTGCATGGCTTGGAATACTCTGGACAAGGTTATGAGATTAATGGGATTCAGTGAGAAACTTACTCTTTGGATTATCCAATGTATTACCTGGCCCAAGTTTTCGTTATTGATCAATGGGCAGAGAATGGATTGGATCCAGGCGTCTCCCCCTCTCTCTCTCTTCTCACTCTCCTTCTCTCTCTCCCTCTCTCTCTCTCTCTCTCTCTCTCTCTCTCTCTCTCTCTCTCTCTCTCTCTCTCTCTCTCTCTCTCTCGTCACTCTTGCTCTCTCTCTCTCTCTCTCTCTCTCTCTCTCTCTTCCGTGGAGGCGATTTCATCTGGGAGATTTCTCTCTCGGAAATGAGATCCAGCCGGCGCGATCTATTTGAGTTTGCTCGTGGGGTTTGGTGGGGGGGGTGACCGGCGGTCACCCCCTTGTCATCCACCGAGAAGTGGTGGCGGGAGGGAAGGTTGTGGTTCTAGTAGGGAGAGGAAAGGTGTCGAGGGAGGTAAATCGGGAGCTGCTATTAGTAGAGGAGTAGGTGGTAGATCTGGTTCGAGAGATGGTGGGAGGATTATTGTGGGAACTGAGGCTGGTAACAGCTGGGGGAGCTGTGGTGATAGAAGGCTCTCATTTGGGAGCACTGGAGGACTAGCGGAGATCAGAGCTGAGGGAAGCCATTTGGTTCAGGATCGGTCAAATACTGATGTTCGGAGAGCTGAATCTGAAGTTCTGGGCAAGGAATGGCTGCATCAATGCTGAAGGCGGGTGGACATGTCATTTCATTTATTGATGGTTTCATGGGGAAATCGAATAATGAGACGGAGGTTATGGTGCTGCATGATTCTTCAGAGCAGGACGAAGTCATGGAGGTTATAGGCGGAAGTGAAGCAGAGGAATTCTTAAAGGATGTGAGCATACCCTGTATAGATATGGAGCAGGCTAGTTTAAATCCAGGTATGCAGGTGTGCACGACGGGGGATATACAGGAGGGATCGTTGAATCCTAAGAAGGAGGAACTGCGGGATTCCAATGAACAGGGTGAGGTAAGAAGAATGGTTGATAATCTTATGTTTGAGCCCAACAAAGTGTTGTTTACTTTTGGTAATGTGAGTCGTATTGGAGATCTGAAGAAATTTTCTTATGGAATGTGATGGAGACAGAGAAGAAAGTGGAAGGTATAAAGCCGATTTTCAATTTCGGTATGTCAAATGCAGTTAAGGAAGCTGGACAATCGTTTAGGAGTGAACATGAAGATGTTGTTGGCTGTGGTTCGGCTAAGGATGCAGTTTGCAGTTCAGGTGCTCAGGGAAATGTCTCTACCAGCTCCCAGCAGAATACTCGGACTCCTGGTATTACCAGGTCAGTTAAGAAGGAGGTTGATGAGATTGGGACAGCTTCTAATGCTTGGAAGAAATCTATAGCAGTACAATTGTGTTTGGTTGATGAGGTTGGTAGCTTCTTGAGAGAAGATGGTCTGGTAAATTTAGATTTTAACAAAGCTAGAATAAATGCTAGCAAGCTTAACAGAGCACTGGTTTGAAGCCTTTTGGGACGTCGTCTTCCTTTTTATGTTGTTCAGAATGAGCTTCAAAGGAAATGGGGTCATCTTGGGCTTACACAAGTTACTACTATGGGATTGGATTGCTTCTTGTGTTGGTTTGAGAGTAGAGAAGCCAGGGATGATGTGTTGCTTGGGGTCCTTGGTATGTAGCTAGACAAATCATTGGAGTTAAACAATGGGCTGCTGGGCTATCTTAAAAGGATTTAGAGGATTCACATCGCCAGTTTGGATCAGGTTACCAAATATACCATTGGAGTATTGGGATGAATCCAACCTTGCGAGGTTGGCGGCAGGTATAGGGGATCCTCTGCTTATGGACGAGCAAACGAATTTATTGAATAGGTGTGCATTTGCTCGTGTTTGTGTGTGTTTGGATCTGTCAAAGAGGCTTCCAAAGGGAGTTTGGGCTAACGGATTGAATGGAAAATTTTTTCAACCCATTGAATATGAGGGGATCCCCTTAATTTGCTTGAAGTGTGGGAGAGTGGGACACAAAGCAGAGTTGTGTAAGGAGAACTTTGTTCAGCCCAAGCAACATGTTGTAAAGACTAGCGGTGAGCAGATGCAGGATAAACCTGGGGTCTCGGTTGATGCTAAAGGCAGTGGTCTGGGAGGTTTGGAGGAGATATATCAGTTGCTGGAGCAAATCCGGTTCATGAGAGTTGTTCAGATGTTGACAATAATAAGGGTGAATGGACCATTGTAACTAGAAGGAGAAGACCAAATAATGGTAGAGTTGGGAACAGAACACAAACAGTCAATGCTAAGTCAGTTGTACCACCTAAAGCTACTTGGAGAGAGGTGCCTAAGGTGCAGGGAAGTGTTGAACAAGGTGGGCAAGTACAGCCTTTAATATAGAAAACTGAAGTTTTGTCTTCGAGTGGGGAGATGTCTATTATGCAACAGGATTAAGGAAAGTCGGTGTTGAATTCTATTGGTATGGAGCCATCCCAGGAGATGCTGGTTGTTCAAAATATGGATACTCCTGCTCAGGAGCTGAGTGCTAATGCTGTGAATTCCAGTGGAATGAGTCATTCTTATGCTTTGAGGATGGTGGGAAGAAGGAACTGGAATGATAGAAACAAGGTGATGTCCCCGTCTCAGAAACTAATTCCCAAAATTCTAAAATTTTCTGATAGTAAGATTGGGGTGTTGAAACCAAAATTAAAGCAGGGAAGAAACTCTATTGTTACAAAGGAAATTGCCCAAATTGGCTCTATATTGAAAATGCCACGTATGAGGAGAAAGGCTAATGATGCTGAGTTGTCAGCTTCTACTTTTGAACACTTAATTAGTGTGAGTGATGAGCTGGGTTGTTTAACAGATAAGGAGAATGCTATGGGAGTTCAAAATTCTCAACAATTTTTGGAGATTGATGAACAAATGAATAGTTATGAGATGGTTATGGGTGATGTGGATGTTCACATGAATGATGATGTTACTAATTGCGGCGGGGATGCTTCCCCTTTGGTGAATTATGTTTACCATCTTATGTTGGAACTGTAGGGGTGCTCGTAAGAAGGAGACGAGTAATTACTTACGGCACCTAATAAGGGAACATAATGTTAGTTTTATTGGCTTATTGGAGACAAAGATGGAGTCTTTTGACAGAAAAGATGTTGATAAGTTGGCAGGAAGAGATTGGGAATTTATTTTTCAACCATCCATTGGCAATGCAGGAGGCATCCTAGTGATGTGGAAGAGTAGTGATCTTTCATTTCTTGTTTCTTTTCAAGCTAATCAGTATATCATGGGGAGGTTAAGGATTACTGATAGGATTGATTGGGATGTAGCTATGGTTTATGCTAATAAAGATAGGCATACCAGGTTGACTGTTTGGGATGATATTTCCAAATACCATACAATGGGGGTTCCCTTGTTGGTCGGAGGAGATTTCAACTGCATTATGGCACAGGCAGAGAAGATAAAGCTTTTCATTTTTCCCCAGCTGCAGGTGATATGGCTGATTTCATGTTGACTAATGACCTTGTTGATCCTAGATTCACTGGTCCTAATTTTACATGGACTAACAACAAGGATGCTAGGAGTCGTATTTTTTCCAGGTTGGATCGTTTTTTGGTGAGTTCTTCTATTCTTGATGTATTCCAGGGATTGAAGGTTAAGCACCTTACCAGACTTGCTTCAGATCATTGCCCTATTCTTTGTTGTTTGATGGAAGATGTGAAGAAGGCTTGCTACCATTGGATTAAATTTGAAGATGTGTGGGCTCGCTACCCTTTGGCTTGGCATTTAGTGGGGGAGAAGTGGAAGGTGGAAGATCTGGGTAGTGAATCTTCTAAGCTTCAGAGGAAATGCCAAAGGTCTTTAAAGGCTTTGTTCTTTTGGAGTAAGAACAAGCTTAAGAGCCTCAATCAATTAAAAAAAGAACTTGACAAAGAGGTGAAAACTTTACAGGAGATTGAATGTGGGCCGGGTGGACTTTCAGAAGTGCAGGCCGAATCTTTGAGGTTTAAACTGAAACTTATGAATAATACTCTTACTCGTATTATGACTTGGTGGAGACAAAGAGCAAAGGTGATGTGAATGGAGCAAGGAGATGGGAATACTCATTTCTTCCATTCTATGGCATCGGCTAGGAGGAGAGCTAAGAGCATTGATTCTATCAAGCAGGATGATGGGTTGGTGGTTATAGATCAAGGGAATATTTCTAAGGTTTTCTACAAATTGTTTCAGCTTAAATGGCAAGGGCAATTAATAGAAAAGAACGGATGGCCTTCCCTTAAACATCATAGGAATTGTGTAGCAGATTTTAGTGATGTCCTTGATGCTGATATTACTCAGGAAGAAATATGGTCGGTTGTTTGTTCTCTGGGCTGGAATAAGGCTCCTGGGAGGGATGGAATAACTGCATCATTATTTAAATTCTTTTGAAGCATTGTGGGAGAGCAGGTTATGAAGGCATACTTGGAGTTTTTCACTTCTGGATGTAT
>JACXSL010001130.1:40000-45000 GCA_019514585.1 Dendrobium officinale
GGACTTTATTAATGAAGTTGCGGCTAGTATGGGATCTGTGGATCAGTTAGAGGAGGTGGTTTCCATTGTGACTGAAGAGATTATGCAGGAGGTTGTGATGATTATTCTTCTGATGGAAAATTGGTTGCTGGTGACCAAACGAGTCAAGGCGATATGGCTATTGATCCTCAATTGGCGGGAGAGACAGAAATTGAGAAGGTAAATTTGCCTGCTGCTACGGAATCAATTGAAGTAAGGTAGTGGTTAATCCTATCTTTGAACATGATAAGCCTTTATTCACATTTGGGCGGATGAGTCGTATTGAAGACCTGGCGAAGATGGATATGGCTCGAGTTGATAGTGATGCAGGTTTAAATGCTGTTCTAGGCAATAATAGTCTGAATTTCAGTGTTATGGATAAAATACCTGAGGTGAAGGGTGTACAGCCAATTAGGGGTGATATTGCTGGTCTTGAATGCAATATCAAACTTAATTCTATAGGATGCGCTTCTGGTGTTTCTGGAAATGATCAGACTAAAGAGTTTCCTTCAATCCAAGCATGGCAAACTCCGGCTGCTGTGAAGGCAGTTAAGAAAGAATTTGTTGATACGGGAAATGGTAGGAATGCATGGAAGAAATCCCCTGCTGTCAAACTAAATTTGAATGAAGATGCTGGCAGTTTTTTGCAGGAAGATGGCTCAGTTAAATTGGATTTGGGTAAAGCTAGGGGTAATATTCAGAAGTTGAGCAAAACATTGGTTGGCAGCCTATTAGGCGCCCGTCTTCCTTTTTGGGTTGTGCAAAATGAATTGCAAAGGAAGTGGAGTCATCTTGGTTTGACTCAGATTACGCCATTGGGATCTGACTGCTTTCTCTGTTGGTTTGTAAATATGGAGGCTAGGGACAATGTTCTTATTGGAGGTCCGTGGTATGTAGCTGGTCAGATTATTGGGGTGGAGCAGCGGTCAACAGGGATTTCATCTAAATCTTTTAGAGGATTTACGTCTCCTGTGTGGGTAAGACTTCCAAACTTATCGTTAGAATATTGGAATGAAGCTAATCTAGCTAGGCTGGCTAGGGGCATTGGGGAACCATTGCTAATGGATGAGCAAACCAAGCTTTGGAATAGATGTGCATTTGCGCGCATCTGTATTAGACTGGATTTATCTAAGAGATTACCTAAGGGTATTTGGGCTCATTGTTTGGAAGGTATGTTCTTCCAACCAATGAATATGAAGGCATTCCTCAAATCTGTTTAAGATGTGGAAGGGTTGGCCATAAAGCTGAGCTGTGTAAGGAGGCTTGTGTTCTACCTAAGCAGCTGGTCTTAGAAATTGGGGAGTCACAGAAGCTGGGAGGTACTGAGGCTGCTGGTTCAGGATTGAAGCATGACCCTACTTGTGATGGTAAGGGGAGAGTTTCAAACTCAGTAGCTGTAGATGTTGATCAAGGGGAATGGACAATTGTTACTAGGAGGAAGAGACCTGTTAATAAATCTGGACAGAGACCTCAATCTGATGGCAGTAAGCAGACAAATCCTGCTCCTAATTCAGTCTAGAGAGTTGTTGATAAGGTACAGAAGGGTGTGCTGCAGAAGGAGACTGGTGGTCAGGAGGTGGGACAGAAGTTGGATGATAAGGTACAAAAGGAGTCAAGTAGCATGGATTATACTCAATACCGGAATGTTATTGAGGATGGCTCGGTTCAGAATGAAGCTATTATTATGGAGAGTCCACAAGTTCAGAAGGTTAATATGGAAATGTTGGTTCAGGATAATTCTTGTAGCATGGAACAAATTCAATTTCAAAATCCAACAATGGATGGGTTGGGGAAGGCCATGGCTGGTGCAATGAAAGGAATGGGTGGTACACATAATGGCAAGAAAACTAAGGTTTCACCTGCTCAATTGCTTGTTCCTAAGGTACTGAAGTTTTCGGATTCCAAATCTGGAATATTGAAAGGAACAAATAAGATGGCTAGGGGCACTAAAATGCGGCATCCTAAGGAAACGACACATATTGGTTCTCTTCAGAAGTTGCAAACTATTCCTTCTAGTGAGCATTTTGTTAATGTAGTTGATAAGTCTGTGGACAGTAAATTTCAGGATAAGGAATTTGGTGGACAGTGGCAAGGGGTTTATTCTGAAATCTTTGGCGGCGGGGACGCTTCCCCTTTGGTGGATCATGCTTAACATCCTATGCTGGAACTGTAGAGGTGCTCGTAAGAGGAAGACGGGCAATTACTTATGGCACCTAGTGGGGGAGTTTGATGTTAACTTCATTGGATTGTTGGAGACAAAGATGGAGTCTTTTAGCAGGAAAGAAGTTGATTGTATTGCTGGAAAGGAGTGGGAGTTTGTTTTTGAGCCTGCTATTGGTAATGCAGGTGGCATTCTTATCTTCTGGAAAGTTGCTGTTCACTCCTTCCATTTATTATTTAAAACTCATCAATGTATTATGGGGAAGGTGAGTTGTACCAATGGTTTGTTGTTGGAGGTTGCAGTTGTCTATGCTAATAAAGACAGATATGTGAGGAGGCATGCTTGGGAAGATATTTCAAAGGCACATAATTTGGATGCTCCCTTGCTAGTTGGGGGGGATTTCAATTGCATCATGTCACAAGAAGAAAAAAAGGGAGGAAAGGCTTTTCATTTCTTTGGTGCAGCAGGGGATATGGCTGATTTTATGGCAGCAAATGACTTGGTGGATCCAGGTTTTTCTGGTCCTGCTTTTACCTGGACTAATAACAAGGATGCGAGGAGCAGAATTTTCTCTAGATTGGACCGGTTTTTTGTTAGCTCTCCAATCTTATATTCTTTCCAAGGGTTGAAGGTAAGACACCTTAGCAGAATTGCTTCTGATCACTGTCCTATCTTGTGCTCTTTTCAAAGTGAAGTGAGGCAGAAGAATTCCCATTGGATTAAGTTTGAAGATATTTGGACATCTTATCCTAAGGCTTGGCAATTAGTTTGGGATAAATGGAGAGTGGATGATGTAGGCAATGAAGCTCTTAAGCTCAAGAAGAAATGCCAAAGAACTCTCAAGGCTCTCTTCTTCTGGAGTAGGGATAAAATTAAGATGCTAAATCAATTGAAGGAGGATCTGGACAGGGAGATTAAATTGTTACAGGATTTGGAATGTTCACCTGCCGGGTTAACTGAAGTTCAAGCTGAGGCTTTAAGGTATAAGGTTCAATTGCTGAACAGTACTCTTGCCCGTATTATGTCTTGGTGGAAACAACGAGCAAAAGTAAAATGGCTTGAGGAAGGTGATGAGAACACCAGGTTCTTTCATTCAATGGCATCGGCTAGAAGGAGGAGTAATTGTATTGAAGTTTTAAAAGCAGCCTGATGGATCAATTTTAACAGAACAAATGCAGATCTCTGAAATGATTCAATGTTTCTTTGAAAAGAAATGGTGTGGAAATGCTATTGTGGAAGATGGGTGGCCTTCCCTTGGTTCCCACTGTGACAGCTTGTTGTTGAAGTGGCGGGTTTTCTTGAGAGTGCAGTCACTAACGAGGAGATCTGGGCAGTTGTTTGTTCTCTGGGCAGAAATCGTGCTCCTGGAAGAGACGGTGTAACAGCATCCTTTTTCAAGAGTTTTTGGGAGTTGTAGGAGAGCAAGTTACCAAGGCTTGTCTGGAATTCTTTGAATCAGGATTTATGGATCCTGCTTGGAAGGAAACGGTGGTGGTCCTTGTGCCTAAAATCAAAAAATCCTAAACATCCAACCAACTTTAGACCCATCAGCCTCTGTCAAACTATCTATAAAGTAGTTGCAAAGGTTTTAGTTAACAGACTTAAAGGGGTGCTACCCAAGCTTATTTCTGAGGAGCAGTTTGCATTTGTCCCGGGGCGATCTATTTCTAACCATTATTTGTTGGGGCAGGAGGTAAATAATAAGTTCAAGATCTCTAAAGCTTCCTCAGTTTTTTTTGCGCTGAAAGTGGACATTGAGCAGGCTTATGACAAAATGAGCTGGAAGACATTAAAGCTGATTTTGAGGCGTATGGGGTTCCCTTTGAGGTTCTCCGATTGGGTGTTAAATTGTGTCCAAGATCCGAAGTTCTCTATTTTGATCAATGGACAACTTTCAGATGGCATTGTTGCAAGATCTGGATTTCGGCAATGGTGTCCCTTGTCACCCTATCTATTCATTTTATGCTCGGAGTTGCTTTCATTGCACATCCACCAGAACTATCAGAAGATGGGAGTTTCTATTAGTGGTGGGGGACCTTTGGTCTCTCACCTACTTTATGCTGACGATGTTTTGCTTTTTGCAGGTGCTTCTATTCCTAATCTTAGGAATATCATCTACATCATGGAAGATTACTGTTCATGGACGGGACAGAGGGTGAATAGAAGTAAATGTGCCATCCTTTTCAGCAACAAGGTTTCTTCTACTACAAAGTCCAGGTTGGCCAAGATTGCAGGCTGTAGAAGAGTGGAGGAGATGGAATATTTGGGGCTGAAGTTTGCTTTGAGAAGGCTTACAAAGGTGGATTTTGCTCCACTGATTCAGAAGGTGCGAAACCATATGTTGGCTTGGGGGATCAGACACCTGTCCTTAGCTAGGAGGATTACGTTGATTAATGCTGTCCTGATTCCAACATATGTTTATGTTGTGTCTCACACAATTGTGTCTAAATCTGTGTTGAACGAGATGGAAAAGATTTGTAGGAGCTTCCTATGGAATGTTGATGCAGAACACATAAGCATTCACTATGCTTCATTGGAGAATATTTCCAGACCAAGGAAGAAAGGTGGATTGGGTTTCCATACTAGTGATAAGCGGGTTGGACCTTTGCGTGCAAGAATTGCCTGGGAGTATATTTGTAAGCCTTCAAATATACTTCAGAGATGTAAGGAAAATAAATATGGTAGATGACCGTGGGAGTATGAAGGTAAAAGAGGGGATTCGGTTAGCTGGAAAGTTATAATGGATGGAGCCAACACCCTTGGTCCATGTTTACGGTGGAAAATTGGTAATGGCTGTGATATTCAAGTTTTGAATCATACA
>JACXSL010001130.1:55000-70078 GCA_019514585.1 Dendrobium officinale
AGTGAGTATGAAGATTAACCCGACCTTTGTTGGAACGAAATCTTCAATGGAGGTGAAAGAAATGCAATCGGTGCAGGAGGAGAGCATAGATCTGGAAGAGATGTTCGATGTCGATGCGGCTATGCCGGGTCGGACGAAGGCGATGAAGATTGGCGACGAACAGTCATTGGCGAATGCTGATCCGATTATTGGAGCTGACTGCGCGATGGAGGTTAGTTCTAATTTGAATGATCAGAACAATGTTGTTATGAATGATGTTGGGGGCAATGAGCTGGTGAATGAATCAGCAGTGGTTGAAATGGCAGGGGCGAATGAAATAGAGGTTGGTTCTGCTGGATTGAGTAATCAGCAAAACAGCCCTCTAGGTGATTGTGGGAATGCTGCTTCAATTAGGAGCTCGGAAATTGCGAAAGGAAAGGCTCAGATGCAATTTGAGAATAGATTCCTGCTATTCTCTGGTGGTGCGAGTAATGCCTGGAGGAAGCCTGAGCACGTTCCGATCCAAAATCCAGAGAAGATAAATGCTTTGTCTAATGATGGGATCACTATTGATCTCAACATGGTGTATGTTATGGCAAATGTGGCCAAATTGGAAAGGGTTGTCGTAGGGAAGATCCTGGGAAGGAGAGTTTCGTTTTTTCCACTGAAAAATGAAATCCATCATCAGTGGGGATGATTTGGGGAGTTTCAGCTTACAACGCTGGGACATGATTGCTTCGTTTGTGTTTTTGGATCGACTGAAGCCAGGAATGCCGTTTTATGTGGTGGTCCATGGTTCATTGGAGGGAATATCGTGGGGCTGGATCGATGGACGCCGCAATTCTCCCCAGAGTCAATGGAAGGATTATCTTCCCCAGTATGGATTCATCTTCCAAACCTTCCTCTTCAGTATTGGGATGATTGCAATATTGCCAGGATTGCGTCGAAGATCGGAGTGCCACTCTGGATTGATGCGCAGACGGGAAACTGGGGGAGAAGGGAATATGCCCGGGTGTGTGTTCGAATGTGTTTGGATAGGAAACTCCAACCTGGGATTTGGATTAATGGCATGAACGGGAGGTTCTACCAAAAGGTAGAATATGAAGGCATTGGGATGTTATGCTATGGATGTGGTTAAAAGTGGGGCATCAGAAGGAGTTATGTCCAGCTAGAGCTGTTGGACAAGGGGGGAATGAGACCAGAAGAGCAGAGGAACATTCGAAGCAGGGTGGCAAGGGAGATTGGAGTTCTGCCTAGAATTTGGGTAGGAATGGGAAATTGGATCCCATACAAACTAAGAAAATGGTTTTACCTGTTGTTAAAACAGAGGATGGTGGCAAAGGAAAAGCTGTTGACAGCCGTGAGAAGGGGGGGAATGTTGAAGCACATGATGAATGTAATGGGGGCAAAGTTGTTATGGAGGAAGGATCACAGGATAATGAGGATCATACGGGTCCTTGGATTCAAGTTCCCCCACGAAGAAGAAGAACGACACGAGCACAAGACAAGAATAAGGAGAATGTGGGCAGCAAACAGAATTTCAACATTCCAAAGCAAGTGGACTTGAATAAGGTTCAAGTGCCAGATAGTATGTTCAAGCAGAGGCTACCGTTTACGGCTAGTATAAGAATGGCTAACAAAGCCAATGCTCTGAAGGAGCTTAATCAATTGGGACCCATGGTGGAGGCGCCCAGGAAAAGGAAGAAGGAGATGTTGGGAGAGCATGACGGTGCAGACATTAGCGGCGGGGATGCTTCCCCTTTGTTGTTTAATGCCTGACATACTAATATGGAACTGCAGGGGTGCCCGGAAGAAGCAGACTGGGTATTACCTGCGTAGCCTCATTGGCAATAATGAGGTGATGTTTATTGGCTTAGTTGAAACTATGATAGAAGACATTTCTAGGTCAGATGTTGATAGACTCATTGGTCCCAACTGAAAGTTTTTTCACTATCCAGCTGAGGGAAGATCTGGTGGATTGTTGGTGATGTGGAGACGGGATACTACTCAATTTGAGGTTGTTTCGACTATGAACCAAGCTATTGTTGGTCATTTGGTGATGCCCAATCTTTCAGAAGTGGGGAATTGTGTTTGTCTATGCCAGCAAGAGCTATCATGGCCGCAGGATGTTATGGAGTACCATTGGCGCTAGCTTTGATGCTGAGTTACCAATGATTGTTGGTGGAGACTTCAATTGTTGCCTTGATCAAAGTGCAAAGAAGGGAGGTAGAAAGTATAGCTATTCGATGGGTGCTCAGGAAATGGCAACTTTCCTTGTTGAAAATGATTTACATGACTTGGGATTTATGGGTCCTAAGTTTACATGGACTAATAATAAAACTGGCAACAGTAAGATATGGGTTAGACTGGACAGAGTTTTAATGAACTCTGAAGGCCTTAGACTTGCCCCATTGGCCACGGTTAAGCATTTATTGAGAATTGCATCTGATCATTGTCCATTGTTGCTGAATCTTACATCTAATCCTCCTAAATCTGGGAGTAGATGGTATAGATTTGAAGATATTTGGATGTCTTATCCAGCTACTTGGAAGCTGGTATGGAAGGAATGGAACAAAACTGATTATGGACTGCTAGCTGATGTGCTTAATCGTAAGTGTTCCAGAACACTTAGAGCATTGTTCTTCTGGAGTAGAAACCGGTTAAAGGAGCTGGGGAATTTGAAAAATTTGCTGGAGGCAAGATTGGGAGAACTTCAAGAACTTGAATGTTCAAATGCTGGATTAAATGAAGCACAGGAGCAGGAAATGAGGAGAAAGGCTTCTGAATTGAATACTACATTAGCCCGCATTACAACTTGGTGGAGATAGAGAGCGAAGGCAAAATGGATTGAGGAGGGAGAAGCCAATTCTCATTTCTTTCATTCGTTTGCCTCGGCACGCAGGAGGGGGAATAGAATTCTGGAGGTCCAGAAGCCGAATGGAGATAGGAGTGGTGATCCAGCACTTATATAGGAGGAGTTCATGAAGTTTTTTATGCTCAAATGGGAGGAGAGGCAGATTGTTTGTGATAGCTGGCCAAGCTTTCACAGTGAAGACAAGATTCCTGATTAGGTGAATGAGATCCTGGAGGCCGAGATCACTGAGCAGGAGGTTCGACAAGCTGTCTTCAGCATGGGGAACAATCGTGCACCAGGCATGGATGGTATTACATCTTCCTTCCTAAAATTTTATTGGGAAATTATTAAATGTGAGGTGACTCGTGCTATTATTCATTTCTTTTGCACTAACATTATGTGTGAAAGTTGGAAGGATACTTTAGTGGTTCTTATACCAAAAGCAGAGAATGCAATTTTGCCGGCTAAATTGCGACCAATTAGCCTTTGTCAATCTTTTTATAAGGTTGTGGCAAAGATCTTGATTAATAGGCTCAAACCAGTGCTGGGCAGTATTGTCAGTGAGGAGCAAGAGGCCTTTGTTCCAGGGAGGTCTATCTCCAACCATGGCCTTATTGCTCAGGAGATGATGAACAAGTTCCAGTTCTCTGTTAAGAAATCGGGGATGATGGCTCTGAAAATCGATATGGAGCAGGCATACGATTGTATGTCTTGGGACACGCTGCAGAGAGTAATGAAATTGATGGGATTCTCTGAGAGGTTTGTGGAATGGATCATTCAATGTATTGCCAAGCCGAGATTTTCTTTGCTGCTCAATGGTAACAGAACGCCATGGATCTATGCTGAAAGTGGTCTTCGACAAGGATGTCCCTTGTCGCCATATCTGTTCATTCTCTGTTCGAAACTCCTCACCAAAGCCTTTAGACAGAGGGGGGGACAGCTTGGAGTTCAAATTGTTAATAACGTGGAAAGGATATCTCATCTGTTATACGCAGATGATATCCTTATTTTTGCTGAAGCTAGTAGGAGGAATGCCAATTGTATCATGAAGCTTTTGGGGGACTATTGTGACTGGACTGGACAGAAGATTAACGGTGGGAAATCAGCTGTTCTTTTTAGTAGGAGCTGTCCCAACTGGAAGAAGCATATGATTACTAAGCTAATGGGGTATAGAAAGGTGAATTCTATTGAATACCTGGGGCTTCCATTGGTCTTGAGGAGACTAAAGACTGAGGATTTTGATAAAACTATTAGAAATGCTCATCAGAAGACTAATATATGGGGGAAGAAGCATCTGTCGTTTGCTGGCAGAGCTTTGCTAATTCGTACATCAATACTTAGTATTCCTATGTATTTGATGACTCATACTTCAGTTCCAAGGGGGATCCTCCATTCTATTGAGAAACTTGGAAGAACCTTTTTATGGCAGAAGGACTCTAACAGCAGGGGAATGCATTATGTTGAATGGAAGGAGTTATGCCAACCCAGGGACCATGGGGGTCTTGGATTTCATGGGTTAGACAATTAGCAGGGAGCTCTGCGTGCTAGGCTGGCGTGGCAAGTAATTAGTAATCCAAATCTGCTGCTAGATAAGGTGCTGAGAGGGAAATATGGTATGGAGCTTTGGAATGACACGCAGGTTTATAAAGCCTCTACTACTTGGAAGGTGATTCATGATGGTGCTAAGGCTCTTAAAACAATCATCAGGTGGAACATTGGGGATGGCCAAAGCATTGATATGATGCAGGACTGCTGGATACTCGATCGGAGGATAGATAATTGGCCGACCTTTGTTAATGTAAATGAGCTGGAAAATGTCAGGGTGAATTGGCTGCTTGATGAATATGCCAGGTAGAATGAGGAGCGGGTGACAAATTGCTTTGGTAGTGTAATGGCTGAGAGGGTCATGGCTATTGCTACCAATGGGAACGAGGGAATTGATACTCCTGAGCTTATTCATTCTCGGATGAGCATGACATTGACTGCAATGGCGTATAAAGCTAAGATGGGAGAAGATGAATACATTTATTCATGGATGAGGAAATTGAAGTTACACCCGCGGGAAGGCTTTTTTTGGTGGTGTCTTCTTAGGAACGCTATTCCTACTAATCAGTGGCTTTTTTGCAGAGGATTATCAGCCAATTCTCTTTGCCTGTGGGGATGTCAAGTTGATGAGAGCCTGGACCATTGCACAGCTCTTTGTAACAAGCTGAAATCGGTGATTAATCTTTTGAGGAAGTGGGGTTTGCCATGCCTTCGGTTTATTCTTTGACATAATTAATGCAGGAGATACGTGCTAATGTGGAAATCAACCCAAGCCTAGGACGAATATATTGCTATACTATTTATCAGGTTTGGAGAGCTCAAAATGAGCTGAAACATAAAGGGAATTGTAGGCCCCCAACTATCATTGCTGCTACTATTCTTTCCCTGCTGCCTAAACCTTACTGCTCAATTATCCTGGAGCATTGGTGTACTATCCAGCCTATAGGGCTGCCGTCTTATAAACAATGGTGCCCCCCCCCCCCCCCCCCCCCCCTCCAGGATGGCTGAAATTTAATGTTGATGCTGTAGTAAAACCCTCTAATTTGGCTGGAATCGGAATTGTGGTGAGGAACTTTGAGGGAGCATTGATTATTGCTGCTGGTAAAGCATTTGAAAATTGGGATGCTTTTCAAGCTTAGGTAAGTGCTGCAGCTGCTATCCATGAGGTTCTCATGGATTGGATGTTTGATTTAGAAGGTATCATTATAGAAGGGGATTGCATCAATGCTATTAAGTGGCTTCAGAACATATATATGATCACAGAAATAAGGTCCATTCCAGCAATGAGGGGCCGGATCTCTCATTTTTGATGGGATTCAAGAAAGTTCTATTTCAGTATATAAACAGGAATAGCAATAGGCCAGCTCACTTCTGCGCCAATTTAGCTTTACAGGATAGTTTTACTTTTCTTGATGTAAATAATGAGGAGTTCCCCTCAACTCTCTTGAGTTTGTTGAGGGAGGAAAGTGATAGGATATAGTTACTATGAGTGATTACATGCAACTAGTTTACTTCTTTTCATTAACGCAAAATGCAATATTCAGCTCTCCCAGTCTCTCTCTCTCTCTCTCTCTCTCTCTCTCTCTCTCTCTCTCTCTCTCTCTCTCTCTCTCTCTCTTACTTGTAACTAGTTTTTCTTTTGTTATTAATGCAAATGTAGAAGTTTAGCTCTCTCTCCCACTCTCTCTCTCTCTCCCTCCCTCTCTCTCTCTCTCTCTCTCCCTTGCTCTCTCTCTCTCTCTCTCTCTCTCTCGATCTCTTTCTCTATCCCTTGCTCTCTCCCTCTCTCCCTCTCTCTCTCTCTCTCTCTCTCTCTCTCTCTCTCTCTCTCTCTCTCTCTCTCTCTCTCTCTCTCTCTCTCTCTCTCTCTCTCTCCCCCCTCTCCGTCTCTCTCCCTTTCTCTCTCTCTCTCTCTTACTCGCTCACTCTCTCTCACTCTCACTCTCTCTCTCCCTCGCTATTTCTCTCTCTCTCCAATTCAGCTCTCTCTCTCTCTCTCTCTCTCTCTCTCACACACACTCTCTCTCTCCCGCTCTCACACACTCTCTCTCTCTCTCATTTTCACCCTCTCCATATCACTCTCTCTTCCTCTCTCTCTCTCTCTCTCTCTCTCTCTCTTCCTCTCTCTCTCTCTCTTACTTGTAACTAATTTTTCTTTTGTTATTAATGCAAATGTAGAAGTTTATCTCTCTCTCCCACTCTCTCTCTCTCTCTTTCTCTTTCTCTCTCTCCCTTCCTCTCTCTCTATCTTTCTCTCTCTCCTCTCTCCCTCTCTCCCTCTCTCTCACCCTCTCTCTCTCACCCTCTCTCTCTCTCTCTCTCTCTCTCTCTCTCCCTCTCTCTCCTCTCTCTCTCTCTCTCTCTCTCTCTCTCTCTCTCTCTCTCTCTCTCTCTCTCTCTCTCTCTCTCTCTCTCTCTCTCTCTCTCTCTCTCTCTCTCTCTCTCTCTCTCTCTCTCTCTCTCCAGTTCGCACTCTCTTGTTCTCTCCTCTCTCTCTCACGCTCAGGACGATCGCTCTGGGGACGAAATGGGCAATTTCTTGAGAGAATTTTTTCTCTCGATTTGGATTCTCGCCGGCGGGGTCTAATTGTCAGATCTTTTGGGTTATGGTTTGGGGTGGCCGTCGGTCACCCCCTCGTCATCCATCGGGGCGTGGAGGAGGAGGTGAAGGTGGGGGTTCAGATGGTTGAACACGTTCTAGTGCTCGAGGGAGAAATGTGGTGGATTGAGGTGGATTGGGAGTTGATGTAAATAGCAGAGGGGGTTCTAGTGAGAGGAGATTCTCCTTAACTGGATTGGAAGGTTTGGCAGACATTGAGACAGATGGAAAGAGACTGGTATACACTCGAGCTCCAGGAACTAGAGTTGCGAGCTCGGTTACTGCGGGAGTTTTGTAGAATGTTGAGGCGCAGGAGATACATTCCAATGAGGTGCAGGAAATGGGATCAAATGCGGAGGGCCTTGCTGCTGGAGATCGGGATCGTTCAATGGATGGCTCGTCAGATCTGGATGAGGTTATGGAGATCTTGGGGGGTAGTGAAGCTGAGGAGTTCGCTAGAGAGGTGAATTTAGAAACTGGATCGCTGGATCTGGCTGATCGGATCTGGAATACTGAAGATGCTGGATGTCTTGATGGAATGAATGCTACTTCGGAATGTGCTGAGATGATGGATGCTGAAGTGAAGGGGGAGTTTACTCCTACTGGAGATGTTGAGGTTGGGATTGCGATCCCAGAAGCACAATGTTCTATGGCTGCTGAGACAGAGCAAGGTGGAATGGTTGATCTGAATGTGAAATCAGTGGAGAGCAATAATGACCGGATTGAGGTAAGCAGGATGATTGATAATCCAATATATGAATCAAATAAAATTCTGTTTACGTTTGGCAATTGTAGCCGTATAAGTGATCTGAAAAAGGCTTTTGTGGAGTGGAAAGATGTAAAAAATGTTAAGGTTGCGGAAGAAGCATTGCCGAAATTCAGTTTTGGGAGTCAGGTGGAGGTGAAGACTGTTGATCAGTTGATTAGGGGGAAAAGTATTATGGCTGATTATTGTGATTCCCCAAGTTTGGCTGATGGCACATCTAGTGTTTGGGGAAATGCTTCTTCGGAAGTTTTGTTTTCTCAACAGCAAGTAAGAGGAGATGGAGCTTCAAAGCAGATTAAGAAGGAAGTTAATGAGATTGGATTGGCAAATAATGCTTGGAAGAAGTCTACAGCAGTTCAGTTGAGCTTATTAGAAGATAAAAGTAGCTTCTTGAGGGAGGATGGTTTGGTAAAACTCGAATTAAACAGAGCTAGGGGCAACATTCAGAAGTTAGATAGAACTTTGGTTGGGTGCCTATTGGGTCGTAGACTTCCGTTTTATGTGGTCCAAAATGAATTGCAGAGAAAATGGGGACATCTTGGGCTCACTCAAATTACTCCAATGGGGTCAGACTGCTTTCTGTGTTGGTTTGAAAACAAGGAAGCAAGGGACAATGTGCTGATTGGTGGGCCTTGGTATGTGGCAGGACAAATTATTGGGATTGAACAATGGTCTGTAGGTTTATCTTCAAAATCTTTGAGGGGATTTACATCCCCTGTTCGGATCAAGCTTCCTAATCTCCCTCTGGAATATTGGGATGAGTTAAATCTTGCAAGGTTGGCTGCAAGTATAGGAGAACCTCTCCTTATGGATGAGCAAACGAAATTATGGGATAGATGTGCCTTTGCCCGTCTGTGTGTTCGATTGGATCTATCGAAGAGGCTTCGTAAGGGAGTATGGGCACAAGGTCTTAATGGAAGGTTTTCTCAACCCATTGAATATGAGGGAATTCCTTTAATTTGTTTGAGGTGTGGGAAAGTTGGGCATAAGGATGAATCTTGTAAGGAAAGCTTGGGTCAGGCAAAGGAGACAGACAAGAAGACTAAATGTGATGAGGTACAGGTCAAATCTGTTGGCTCGGGATTGGTTATGGGTGTTGAGCAGAAAGTTGATGGGGAGATTAGATTGAATGCTGGAAGTTCTATATCCATTAAAAATTCTTCTTATGTGGATAATGACATGGGTGAGTGGACCATTGTAACAAGGAGGAGAAGGTTCAATAATAATAGATTGGGAAACAGAGCTCAAAATGTTATTGCCAAGCCTGTGGTGACGGTTCCTGCATCTAAAACTGTTTGGAGGGAAGTTACAAAAGAGCAGAAACCTATGGAAATTGATGGGATTGGGCAGCTTTCTGTGCAAAAAATAGTGGAAGTGCAGAAAGATATTGAAAATATTAAAGTGCAACCTGTATTGAAGAATCCTGAGGAGATGTTGTGGACTAAGGGACAGATAGAGATGCAAATTATTGATCAGGACACTATTATTAGGCATGATGAGTCGTTGCCTGTGTTGAAAAAGAAAAGCCGCAAAGTTCCCAAGCCTTCCCCTGCAAAACTTTTGGTTCCGAAGGCTTTGAAATTTTCTGCTGATAAAGCTAGTGTGTTTAAAGGGAAAAATAAGAATGTTAGGAGCTCTAAAGAATGTCATACTAAGGAAGTGACTCTCATTGGGCCGTTACAAAAATTGCCTGGTAATGGGAGAAGTAAAAGGTTGAAGGATGAGTTGGCTTCATCATCTGTTGAGCAGCTTGTAAATGTGATTGATAAATCTGTGGCTAGCAATTTTAAGGAGGTAGATATTGTTGAGCAATGGCAAGAGGTGTTTTCTGATGTTTTTTTGCGGCGAGGACGCTTCCCCTTTGGTTGATAATGTTTAACATCCTATGTTGGAATTGTAGAGGTGCTCGTAAGAAGGAGACTGGAAACTACATACGACATCTCATTATGGAAAATGACATCAGTTTTGTTGGGCTATTGGAGACAAAGATGGTGTCTTTTTCTAGGAAGGAAATTGACAAAGTTGTTAGCAGGGATTGGGATTTTGTTTTTCAGCCAGCTATTGGTAATGCAGGTGGTATTGCTGTTTTGTGGAAGAATAATATGGTTTCTTTTCAGGTTGTTTATCTTTCCAATCAATGCATTATTGGGAAGCTTACAACTGCTAATGAAATTGATTGGGAGGTGGCAGTGGTGTATGATGATAAAGATAGGTATGTTAGACAGAAGGTTTGGGAAGATATTTCCAATCATCATACATTTGAATCCCCATTGTTGGTGGGAGGGGATTTCAATTGTATCATGTCTCGAGAAGATAAGAAAGGGGGCAAGGCTTTCCATTCTAATCCAGCAGCAAATGATATGGGAGTGTTTATGGTGGCAAATGACTTGATTGATCCTGGGTTCTCTGGTCCAGCTTTTACTTGGACAAATAACAAAGATGCGAGGAGTAGAATCTTTTCAAGATTGGATAGATTTCTAATTAGTTCTTCTATTTTGGATTCCTTCCAAGGGTTAAAGGTAAAGCATCTTACTCGTCTTGCTTCTGATCACTGTCCAATTTTATGCAATGTTCAGGGTGAAGTGAGAAGATCCTATTCTCATTGGACAAAATTTGAGGATGTCTGGGCTAGTTATCCAAGGGCCTGGCATTTGGTGGGGGAGAAGTGGAAAGTGGAAGATATGGGCAGTGAGGCTTTCATTCTTCAAAAGAAATGTTGTAGAACTTTGAAAGCTTTGTTCTTTTGGAGTAAGAACAAACTTAAAGCACTCAACCAATTAAAAGGGGATCTGGATATGGAGATAAAAATTCTGCAGGAGCTTGAGTGCTTACCAGAAGGATTATCTGAGGTTCAAGGGGAAGCTTTGAGGTTTAATGTACAACTTTTAAATTGTACTCTTTCTAGAATTATGACATGGTGGAGGCAAAGGGCGAAGGTGAAATGGATAGAAGAGGGGGATGGAAATACTTACTTCTTCCATTCTATGGCATCGGCTAGAAGAAGAAATAATGGCATTATTTCTATGAAGCAACCTGATGGTTCTGTGGTAACTGATAGTAGTGAGATTTCCAATATTGTTAACAGTTTTTTTCAGCAGAAATGGCAAGGGAATGACATAGTTGAAGATGGCTTGCCTTCTTTTGAATCCCAAAGGACTTATTTGTCTCAATTTTTGGAGGTACTTGATGCAGATGTCTCTAGGGATGAGATTTGGATTGCTGTAAAGTCATTTGGCCGTAATATTGCTCCAGGAAGAGATGGGATTACTCCATCCTTTTTCAAGTTTTTTTGGGAGATAGTTGGGGAACAAGTTATGAAAGCATGTTTGGAATTCTTTACTTATGGTAATATAAACCTAATGTGGAAGGAAACGGTTGTGGTGCTTGTGCCAAAAATTATGAACCCGGATCATCCTTATAAATTTAGGCCAATTAGCCTTTGCCAAACTATTTATAAGATTGTTGCAAAAGTTCTTGTGAGTAGAATCAAAGGGGTGTTACCAAGGCTTATTTCTGAAGAACAAGCAGCTTTTGTACGGGGTCATTCTATTTCAAATCATTGTTTGCTTGGACAGGAGTTGATGAATAGGTTCAAAATTTCTAAATCAGTCGTGGGTTTCTTGGCTCTGAAGGTGGATATGGAGCAGGCATATGATAAGATGAATTGGAGGACTTTGGAGATTGTGCTCAGACGTATGGGGTTTCCTACAAGGTTCATTTCTTGGGTGCTATCCAAAATCCTAAGTTTACAATCCTCATCAATGGGCAGTTGAAGGAGGGGATTATTGCTAATTGTGGGTTCAGACAAGGGTGCCCTTTATCACCCTATCTGTTCATTCTTTGCTCTGAGCTCTTATTAGCACATATTCACCAGAAGTACAAGGAGTTGGGTGTTCCAATTTGTGGTGGGGGACCTCCTGTCTCCCACCTTCTTTATGCTGACGATATTTTACTTTTTGCAGGTGCTACGATTCCAAATGTGATGAAGATTATGTCCATATTAGAAGACTATTGCTCTTGGACTGGTCAAAGAGTTAATAAGTGCAAGTCAGCTATTCTTTTTAGTAAGAGGACTTCTTCTACTACTAAATCAAGTTTGCAAAGATGACTGGCTGTAAGAAGGTTGAAGAGATGGATTATCTTGGTGTGAAGTTTGCATTAAGAAGATTGGTGAAAAAGGATTTTACTCCTTTGCTACAGCAAGCTAGGACAAAGATTTTGTCATGGGGAGTTCGACACTTGTCAATGGCTGGCAGAGTAACTTTGATAAATGTTGTTTTGCTTCCATCTTCTGTTTATCTGATGACTCATTCCCTTATTCCAAAATCTATTTTATTTGAAATTGAGAAGTTATGTAGAAGTTTTCTGTGGGATTATGATACTTCTCATAAAAGTATTCATTATGTTGCATGGGACAAAGTTTCTAAACCAAGATGTATGGGTGGTCTTGGTTTCCATACTAATTCTGACTGGATTGGTCCTTTAAGATCACGTTTGGCTTGGGATTATATCTGCAACCCGTAGAATTTGTTCCAGAAATGCATGATTCACAAATATGGAGAATGGCCTTGGGTAGATGAAAACATATGTGGAGCTTCATCAGTGTGGAAAATTATCTGCAATGGGGCGATGAGTTTAAGCAATTGTATTAGATGGAAAGTTTGCAATGGCAAAAGTATTAATGTTTTAAATCACGTATGGATATGGGATAGATCAATTTCACTTTGGCCTACTTTCTGTTACATTGTGGCCATTGAAGAGCTAATGGTGGCAGATTTTACTCTGGAAGCAAGATGGGATATGTAAAGGCTGCAAGGTTGTTTTGGTGAAATACTTGCTATTAATATATCTGCTATTAATATTTGGAATGATCTGGACGGTGATTGTTTGGAGCTGATTAAAATCCCGTTAGGCTCTTCTTTAACATCTATTGTTTATAATAGCAGTTTTCATTATGAAGAGTATCCGTGTTTTGCTGTTTTCAAAACTGGAATGAGACCTAGAGAATGTTTGTTTTGGTGGCGAATTTTTATGGATGCTGTTCCAACAAATTGCTGGCTACATGCTCGGGGGTTTGAAGTAAATGTTAACTGTCCTGTTGGTTGTACATCAATTGAAGACATGGACCATATTACAACTTCTTGTAAGCAGCTTATGGATATTCTGAAGGTGTTGGATGGTTGGGGATTTCACTCTCCTCGTTTTGTCTACTTTAATGAACTGAAAATGGTTGTGAAGTCTAATATTAGAAGTAGTAATAGTGGTTTGTTGCTTTATTGCCTTGCTGTTTACCATAGCTGGATGAATAGAAACGCCATAAAGCATGGGAGGGATAGATGTACGCCTGTTTTTATTGCAGCAAGTATTTTAGAGTGTTTTCAATCAAGGTTTGCTTTCCTTCAGTTTGGAGCAACGAGATACTCTTCAATCCTCTGGATTGTTTACACCCTCTTCTTGGTATCCCCCCCTACAGGCTGGTTAAAGGTGAATGTTGATGGAGCTCTTATTAAATCAAATGCAGGAGGAGTTGGCATAGTTATTCGGGATAGTATGGGCAAACTGATTGTAGCAGCTGGTTGGAGTATATGCCATTGGGATAGCACCCAAGTTGAGAGAATGGCTATTCACTATATTGACAAGCTTGTGGTTGAGTGGATGTATGATCTGAAAGGGATTATTGTGGAAGGGGATAATTCCAATGTGATTGAGTACATGCAAAGTTTAAGTTTAAAGAACTATGGAAGCAGCGGATAGATGATTGGGAGGAATGTAGTTGGATCTAACTATTTCAGCAAGTGCTGTTTGTGCATACTCGGAGAAGATTTAATATGGCGGACCATTTTTGTGCTCAAAGAGCGTTAGAGGGTTCTTTTACATGGGATATAGGAGACACAAATATATGTATTCCTCAAGAATTGTTTAATATTCTTGAGGATGATAGTAGTTCTTTTTTTCACTAGCTTTTAGGGCATGTTAGCCCTCTCTTTGCTTTGTTAGTTGTAATTGGTTTTTTGATGAATGCAAAAGCAAAAGTTCAGCTCTCTCCCTCTCCCTCTCCCTCTCCCTCTCTCTCACCCTCTCCCACTTTCCCTCCTTCCCTCTCCCTCTCCCTCTCTACTCTCTCTCTCTCTCTCTCTCTCTCTCTCTCTCTCTCTCTCTCTCTCTCTCTCTCTCTCTCTCTCTCTCTCTCTCTCTCTCTCTCCTCTCTCTCCTCTCACCCAATCCTCTCTCCTCTCTCTCTTCTCTTCTCTCTCTCTCTCTCTCTCTCTCTCTCTCTCTCTCTCTCTCTCTCTCTCTCTCTCTCTCTCTCTCTCTCTCTCTCTCTCTCTCTCTCTCTCTCTCTCTCTCTCTCTCTCTCTCTCTCTCGATCTCTCTCTCTCGCCTCTCTCTCTCTCTCTCTCTCTCTCTCTCTCTCTCTCTCTCTCTCTCTCTCTCTCTCTCTCTCTCTCTCTCTCTCTCTCTCTCTCTCTCTCTCTCTCTCTCTCTCTCTCTCTCTCTCTCTCTCTCTCTCTCTCTCTCTCTCTCCCTCCCTCCTTCCCTCTCTCTCTCTCTCTCTCTCCCTCTCTCTCCCTCTCTCTCTCTCTCCCTCTCCAAATCCATCTACCAATCCATCTCCCTCTATTCTGTTCAGCAAAAGGACTTCTTCTACAAAGTCTCGGCTTGCTAAAATGACTGGGTGCAGGAAAGTGGAGGAGATGGAGTATCTTGGACTGAAGTTGGCCATGAGAAGACTTACAAAGAGGGATTTTGATTTTCTGCTACAGCAAGGTCAGGCCAAAACTTTGTCATGGGGTGTTAGGCACCTTTCCTTGGCAGGGAGGATTACTTTGATTAATGCGGTTTTGCTTCCTTCATTGGTATATTTTGTAACCCATTCTCCTGTTCCAAAATCGGTTCTTTGTGATTTGGAAAAGCTGTGTAGAAGTTTTTTATGGGATCTTGACGCCAAACACAGGAGTATTCATTATGTTGCTTGGGAGAAGATTGCTAAACCAAGGAAGTTGGGTGGCCTTGGTTTTCATGCTTGTGTTGATTGGATTGGGCCTCTAAGGTCAAGAATTGCTTGGGAATTTATTAACAAACCGCAGAATCTTTTCCAGATGTGTATGATGCAGAAATATGGTAAATGGTCGTGGAATGTTGAGCTGAAACGTGGTGATTCAGCTGTTTGGAAGATTATCTGTGATGGGGCAAACAGTTTGATCTCTTGCATGCGATGGAAGGTTTGTAATGGCAGGAGTATTGATGTGGTAAATCATGTATGGATTTGGGATAGATCTATTTCAAGATGGCCTACATTTTGTGATATTAATGCAATTGAGGAGTTGCGGGTAT